>JAJPUD010014988.1:0-33475 GCA_023553655.1 Myrmecobius fasciatus
GTGTGCTGAGTGATACAGGGTTTATTTATTTTTTCCAAGCTTCGAGGCGCTCTTAAATTTAGGGCCTCCAGTTTGCTTGTTTTCATTCTTCCTCCCCCACTGCCCTCTGCTTTTAAGGTGGAAAGAAAAGGCTCTTTACAAACCAGGTCCTGTGGAAGACCTTTCCAAGACTCCCCATAGAAAGGGTTGCCTCTGTGTTGCTAATGGCCCTTCAAGTTGGGGGGAAATACAGAAAGGAGCTCTTGCTCTCCAGGCGACATGGCAGAGTGATGTGAACCCCGTCAGGTACCGCAAGATGTGGCTACTCACTAACTAATTCTGTGTAATCGCTTCTGAGAAAGGCCTTAAGCAGGACAGAGGAGGAAGTGGTCCCGTCCTCTCCCAGCCGCCACATTATACCAAGGACAATGGTCAGGGTGATGAAGGGCATCAAATCAAGTCGAATAAACTGAGGGTGTTCAACCTAGGAAGAGAAACTGTCTTCAAGTATCCAAAGAGCTGAGACCTGAAAGATGGATTAGCCTTGTTTTGTTTGGCTTCCAGAGACAAAACCAGGATCAGTGGCTCAAAGTTGCAACACGACAGATTCAAGTTCGTTAAAAAATAAAGCAACAATTAAGAGTTAGCCAAACATGGAATGGGCTCTCTTTGGATACAATGGGTTCTTCTTCTTTGGGAGTTGTCAAATAGTCTGGAAAACCATTCGCTGAGCATGTTGCAAGGGGAGGATTCTTTTCCAATTTGGAGTCAGTTTTTGTAGTTCTTGGCGATCCTGTCTCGCTCATTCTGAATTACATAGGATCTTAGAGAGTCTTTGCTCTGCTTCCTCACTCTGTACCTCGTTCCTTTTATGAAAAACTAGAGCACCAGCCCTGAAGTCAGGAGGACCTGAGTTCAAATGTGGTCTCAGACACTTAACACTTCCTGGCTGTGGGACCCTGGGCAAGTCACTTAATCCCAATTGCTTCAGCAAAAATGAAACTAATAATAAAAACTAGAAGGTCACTCCATCCAACCTCTTGGGTCATTTCTTGCTTTGGCAGTTGGTGATACTAAGTGGCAGCTGGTAGAGGCAATTTCCTTCAAGGCTGCCTACCATAGCGCTCATCATCTGCCCCAACTTAGCCAACAGGAGTCCACAAACTGCCCCTTGGCTCTGAAATCTGGCTGTGAAGTGATGGAAAGAAGCCCAAGCAGAGATATCTCCCAAGGATGGAGAGATCTCAGCTCCCTTTTTTCATAAAAGCAGAAAACAGCCTGCAGAAATCCTCAAAAGTGGCTGGTGGCCAGAGGGTCACTCCACCCACAGAATCCTGGCTGGCAGTCGCACGGGATCACATCCAGTGGAGTAGTCTGTGGTCAGGGTTGAGAGATACAGCCACCAGCAGCATCCTCTTAGCTTTTTCTCCATCTATTAAGTGCATGTTATGGTTTTAGAACTGCTGAGTGTTGGGAACACAAAGAAAAGAAGGAAATTTTCCCTGTCTTTAAAAAGCTTCTTGTACCCGGGTAGGTAAATACAAAATGCTATTGTTTAGTCACGGATGACTTTTTGTTAACCCCTTTTGAGGTTTTCTTGTCAAAAATAGCAGAGTAGTTTGCTATTTCCTTTTCTTTTCTTTTTCTTTATTTTCTTTTATTTTTTGCTGAGGCAGTTGGGGTTAAGTGACTTGCCCAGGGTCACACAGCCAGGAAGTGTTGAGTGTCTGGGGCCAAATCTGAATTCAGAGCCTCCTAACTTATGGGCTGATGCTCTATCCACTGTGTCATCTAGCTGCCCCTGCCATTTCCTTTTCTAGCTCATTTTACAGATGAAGAAACTGAGGCACATAAGGTGAAGTGACTTGCCCAGGGTCCCATAGCTAGGAAGTATCTGAGGCTGGTTTTGAACTCCCGGCCTGGTGTTCCAGGCACTACATTACCTAGAAATATAAAAAAGGTAAAATCTGCCTCAGAGAGCTCCCCTTCTGCTGAGACAATCTGCAAACAAGGCTGTACATGCAAATGGCCAGCAATCTCCGAGAGAAGGCATCAGCCCCATGGGCACCGGGTAGGGGAAAAAAAAGGGAGATTGGAGTCTGGAGGAAGGTGGGAACAGCAGAATCGGGGTCGAACTCTACCTTGAAGGAAGCTGGGATCTCCAGGAGGCAGAGGTGAGGAGGAAGGACCGTCCTAGGGGGATAAGAGCTGAAATCTCAGAAGTAGGGCTAGAACCCAGGACTTGGGCCCCCACATTTCTCCCCTCCTTGATGGTCTGACTATGCCTTTTCCCCAAGGGGGAAGGCTGGCTACTACATCAGTAAATGGAGCCTTGGCCCCCTTCCCCCTGCTGACTTGCCAACCTCTGAACTCAAAGATCGAGCCTGCCTGAAGAAAGCTGTCGAGCAGAAAAGAACTGAGAACATGGATTTCTCTCCTGCATTCCCAGCGCCCGGATTGCTATGATTGGTGGTGTCCTGGGACCCCAAGGTAGCCAAGAGGAGAGACAAGAAGGGACACTGTTTTCCCCTTTTAATCAGCAGAAGCTCCCAACACAGATGCATTTCAGCCCTGCTCCTTGGGGGTCCTTCTGCCTCGTAGAAGCAGCCAGTGGGCTTCATTTTTATTGGACTGGTCCAGCAGTCTAGATTGCCCAGGAACACCACCAGCCAGCGAAGAAATTACAAGTTGTAGGTAGCAGAAACAGCATTCGAACTCAGAACTTGCGCCTCCAATGTGCCAGTCAGCTCCTCAAAAGAGCATCCCATGACCCAGAGGAAGCGGGAAAGGGAGGTTTGGAGCATCGTCCCTGAGTGTTTCACCCTCCACTCATTCCCTTCTGGTTTTTGCAGAGAGAGGAGGGTTGGAGGGGCTTGTTTCTGCAGGTGGAATTGTCATAATTGCATTCAAATGAATGGCAGACGTACCCCAAGGGCAGAAGGAAAACAAGATGACCTTCAGAAAACATCTTTGAGATGGCTCTCTTTGTGCTTATTAATAATGCATGTGGTCATGTACCATCTTCAAAAGAACAGAAAGCGTGTCGTTCTCAAGCACCCATTCGTGGCTCCCTGGAACATAGCTTCCCATTAGCCCTGCCTCGTTGGGTTGGATTTGGGTAGAGGAAGGGAGACATCCCAGCGGAGAGAGACTTACACATTCGGCTCTATGTATTATCCAAAGAACACAACACACTTTTGTTAATTAGTAATTTTTTTTAATTTTCTATTTTTTGTCTCTTTTTCTCTTTTATTTACTCTTCTATTCCCAAATATCCTAATGATATTTAAATAAAGTTTTATACTTATCCGGTAGAGCTGATGTGTGAAATACGAATAGGGATACACGTAGAATTCATTACACCTTTGGGCTCAGATAATCAGTGGAATAGGGGAAGTGCGGCTGGAGATGGTTTAAGTGGACGGAAAGCTCGGTTTAGGTCAGAGGACGGCAGATTTAGATCTGGAAGTGGTCGGATAGTTCACTCCCCTCATTTTACAGATGAGAAAACTTGGTTAAGGGACTGGGCTAGTGCAAGTCACTCAGCAAATATTTGGAGGGAAATCATTTGCCAAGCCTTTTTTGTGGTGGCAAGGAACTGGAAACTGAGTCTGTGCCCATCAGTTGGAGAATGGCTGAAAAAGTCATAGTATATGAATGTCATGGAATATTATTGTTCTGTGAGAAGCGACCAGCAGGACGATTTCAGAGAGGCCTGGAGAGACTTGCATGAACTGATGCTGAGTGAACTGAGCAGAACCAGGAGATCATTATTCACGGCAACAACAAGACTATATGATGATCAATTCTGATGGACATGGCTCTCTTCAAACCAGTATCAAACCAGTTCTTGTGATGAAGAGAGCCATCTACACCCAGAGAGAGGAATATGGGAACTGAGTGTGGATCACAACATAACATTTTCACTCTTTTTGTTGTTGTTTGCTTAAATTTTATTTTCTTTCTCATTTTTTTTCCTTTTTGATCTTATTTTTTTGTGCAGCAAGATAATTGTATAAATATGTATACATAAAAAAAGAAATCATTTGCAATAACTATACATATATTCGATTTCTTAAGTATTCTAACATAATTATCATGTAGTGGATATCCTGCCATCTAGGGGAGGGGTGGGGAGTAGGGGGGAAAAATTTGTAACAGAAAGCTTTGTAAGGGTTAATGTTTAGGAATTACCCATACATATGTTTTGCAAATAAAAAGTATTAATAAAAAAAATTAAAAATTAAAAAAAAAAGAAATCATTTGCCAGAAGGGCTACTTGCCCACACAGCCAAACAGAGAATTGTGTGGCAGAGGCAGATTTGGACCCAACAAATAGAGGAATTGAGAATGGAAGGGGCTGCTTCCGGAGGTAGCGACTCCCCTGTCGCTGGAGGTCTAAAAGAAGGTGGGCGACCCTTTGTTGTGGCTAAAAAGGACTGAGCCAGACGGCGATCTGGCGATGTGTTTCTGAGTTTGGCTTCCTGTTTTGACCTGAAGGCTTCTGACGTTCAAACGAGCTTTTGAAATCTAAATATCATCACAGACACTGCAGGTCTGTGATCAAGACTGAACCTCCCCAAACTGAGCTGATAGCAGAAAGATAATTCTTGGATTTGTTCATGCATCTTTTCTGCAGCGCTAACATGGCCATTTCTCTCACCTGTATACCCATCCACAACTACCATCCCGCCTGTTATCATGATTGTTAACGATAATGTTAATATCATCACTGATAATATTTTACTTCCTACTATTGATAAAATACTAATACTAATAATATACTAATAATACTAATACTAATAACTAGCGTGCTATATATAACATTTTAAGGTGAGCAAGCACTTTACAAATTTCACACTGTGTCCTTAACAACCCATTTTACAGATCACCTTCCCAAGGTGACACAGTTGTAAGTGTCTAAGACAAGATTTGATCTCCCATATTCTTGGGAATATGTGCTGCCTCTCTGCCAAGTAGCATACAAACTAACTACTCACATCTGGCTCGGCCAGTGCCGAGATATTCTTATCTCCTAATTTCTGGGAGCTGTTCTTGGCCAAATCCCATTAGGTTTCTGGGCTGTCATATCACACCACTGACTCACACGGAGCTTGTGGTCCATTCAGACTCCCAGAACTTATTCAAGTAGACTCCCAAGTCGTCAGGCCTTCCCCATTTGTACTAGTTTGAACCTAAGTGAAACATTTAACTACTTACCAATAGATGGGTAATTCCTTTTTTGCAGATGGAGATTTTTTGGTTTTTAAAAGTCAGGAACTGAGACAGCTAGGTGGTGCAGTAGATAGTGAGATCAAAAGGAAATGAGTTCAAATGTGGCCTCAGACACTTAACACTTCCTAGCTGTGTGACCTTGGGCAAGTCACTTAACCCCAATTGCCTCAGCAAGAAGAAACAAAAATAAAGAAAAGTCAAGAACTTTGTCTAAGGTCATGTGAAAAGTAAGTGGAAAACTCACAAGTCAGCTGAAGTTTTTGGACTTCTAATCGAGCGTTCTCTCCTTGGGGCCATGTTGTCTCTCGTGGAAATTAATGAGCTCTGGCAGACCCAGCCCTAAACCTGGAGGAAAGGCAGGGTCCCCTTCAGCAGCCCCTCCATTGAGCCCGCTGGCGGGAGAGGGTGGGATTGACGGGACAAGGAGAGAAGAGGGAAATGGCTCTCTTGGCTTGTCATTAGAGCGGCCTGCTTAAGAGAGCAGCCTGCCGGTGACAGCCTTTCTTATGGTGATGGCGAGCCGGGAGACGGGCTTCATCCATCTGGGGCAGTCTGTATGTCCAGTGAGTCATGAAGCAAGGAGGCTGGTTGTCAGGGAGATTTCCCTAATGGCCAAATCTATTAGACTGTGAAATGGTCTCCTGAGGGGGTCCTCCTTGCCTCAGGAAGCTAGACAAAGGCCTTGGAAAGGACCCTGGGCAACCCTCCTTCATTAACGGACGGTCCTGACCAGCCATGAACCGCCTCTCTGACTTTGTGAGATGGTGGGAGATCTCGGGCAGGACCGAGCAGGAACAAAGGAGGAGGCTGGGGGAGGGGGAGGAAACCGAGGCCCTTGAGGGGGCTTTGTCAAAGGTACATCCTGTGTCAGCCCCTGCTCTACCTTGCTTGTGGCAGGGAAAAAACAGAAAAGGCCTTGTTGATACACTGGACCGCTTCTCCTGAAGAAGTGGGAGGCGCCTTCCCCCTCCCACCTCAGCCCTGTGTGGGAAATCCTGCTCCCCCATCCTATTAGGGAACCTTTCTCCTAACAGGATTTCCCCCAAAAAATCCCTCTCGTGTTCTGAGTTGCTTGCCAGCGTCCTGTCTCCATACGCCTGCTTATTTTCTTTTTTGCAAGATATAGTGCCCCCTTTGGGGCTATTTCCTTTCCCAAGATTTAGTTGTAGTGACAGGCTGGGTCCTCAAAGGTCCCTTAGGAATAACACACAGCTCCCCCCAGTTTCTTTAATTTCTTTGCATTGATCGAGCTAGCAGGATCAGGGGGTAAAGTGGTCTTGCCCATTTGGGAATCCGGGTTGGAAACAGACGTTCAAATCGGGCAGGGAGCACCTGAGCCAAGCTTGAAGATGGATGGGCTGTCACCCTGTCACCCCAGTGCTGCTGGTCCTGGAGGTGTTGCCCGCTGTGACAGACGGCCGGGGAACTCCAGCTGGATCCCTGGATGGATTTTGAGTTCCAGCTCCACCTGGGTCCATAGTCAGTGTAACAGATAGGACCCCACACTTGGGGTCACGAGGACCTGAGTTCGAATCCTGCTTCAGACAACTCGTCAGTTGTGTAAACTCCTTCATCTCTGCCTCAGTTTCTATTTACAGAACCTCACTGTATCAAAGGGAATAATACGGAAAGGGATTTATAAGTGTAAGGGCCTTAAAAAGGCTTGTGCATAACCTTAGACCTGAAAACAGTTTTCAGTATCGTCCTTCGGACCCATTAGCTTACAGATGAGGAGACTGAGGCTTGAAATGGCTTTATTCTTGTTCAAGTGGAGTTGTCTTGGAGGAGGTCTGTTCTCTTGATTCCTGACTAATTCAAGGCTCTTTCACTGTTCCCATGAGGCTCAATTCTGATTCTTCCTGGGCTGTGAAACTGGGCATTCAGTCAGCTTGCTGACGGCCCGTCCTTGAGCGCTGGTCCGGTTCCTTTGGCTGTTTGACGTTCTCAGGGTACAAGTACAGCAATCAGCGCGGTTTTGACCCAGAATCTGCACTCTTGGAGCCGTAGTGACTCAGGGAGGCTCTCCCAATGATATCCTCCCTCTCTCATGGAATTGTTGCCTCATTCTCTCCCTTTCGGCTTCTTGAACAGAATACAAAAAGGAAACGTTATTTTAAATTAATTGCCAGCCATTTCCCTAAAAAAGTACTGGAGAACATCCTCCTCTCGCTGGTCACTGACTCGCGTCCATTCACTCTGACCTCGTGTCTCTTTGCTGTTTTGTAGACCCTTCATGCTCCTCCCTCCACTGATGGAATGGATGCGCGTGGCCATCACTTACGCGGAACACCGGCGCAGCCTGACCGTGGACAGCGATGACATCCGGCAGACGGCCCGATTGCTCCTCCCTGGCCTGGACTGCGAGCCCCGGCAGTTAAAGTACGTGAGCTGTGCCCTGTCGGGGTGGGATGGGAGATCCAAAATCCTCTGCCCCGTAAGGGCAGGGAAGGCGGGCCCAGTCCGACAGGAAGCTTTTTGTGGGACAAGTTTTTTTTTTCCCCCTTCCGTGGCCCTTGTTGTCCAAAACCATCCACTTTCCATCTCACAAAAATGTTGGGAGGGGAGGTGGTAAAGGCTATAAATTGTTTTGAACTTCTCTGAGAAAGTCCCCCATAAATCCCCAGGAGTGTTATTAGAGTAGCTCATAAATCTCACTCAAGACTGGTTCCATTGGCCATCCCTGGCTGGTACGTGGAACAGGTGAGTTGGAATGGGACGGCTCAGTAGGAGATCCAGCATGCTGGACGTGGCAGAGGAACTCCAACTCTTTCCTCTGTAGCGAATGAGAGCCCCGACAGCCTTCTCCTTTCCTTGGAAAGAACCCTACTAGCTGTAGCTCCTGTCTAAGTCCCTAAGTCTCCATCTCTGCAACTGGTCCCCATTGTGTGTGGATACAAAGAAAAAAAGAAGGAAGTAGTTCCTGCCCTCAAGAAGCTCACATTCTGTTGAAAGGAAGCAACATGTGCCCAGATAAGTCAATGTGGGGGGATGAGGGGGGCTGATCTGAGCCGGAAGAAGCTAGGAAATCTTAGGGACAGGAGAGCGGGAGTTACATCTGGAAAATGGAAATAGACCTCCAGGACATTTTCTAGACTTGTTCATGATTCAAGGAGAGAAGGTGGTGGTTCACTCTGCAACGGATAGGGATCTCGCATCCCCACACCCTGCCTAGCGCTTCCAGGGCCCCTGACTCCACTGGGACTCAACATATGAGGGAAATCTGCTCTGGACCCATCCCGAAAGATGCCCTCTCAATTGCAGCTCTTGGTTTTTCTCTTGGACAGGCCTGAATGTTGCTTCAGTTCCTTTCGGAGACTCGACGCCAAAGCAGCCACAGAGAAGTTCAGCCAAGATCTAGGTTTCCGGATGCTCAACTGTGGCAGAACAGATCTCATCAACCAGGCCATCGAGGCGCTGGGGCCCGACGGGGTGAACACCATGGACGACCAGGTAGAGATGAGGGAAATCTGGCAGAGTCTGAACGTGAGAAACTTGTATTATAAAATGTCAACTGGAGGAAGGGAAGGAAGGAGGGAAGGGGAGGAAGGAAGGAAAGAGGCAAAGGGAGAAGGAAGGAGAAGGAAGGGAGGAAGAAAGGGAGGGAGGGAAAAAAGAGAAGAGAGGAAGGAGGGAAGGGAAGAAGAAAGGGGAGGAGGGAGGGAAAAATGGAGAGGAGAGGAAAGAAAAAAGGAGGGAGGGAAAGGAAAAAGAGAGAGAAGAGAGAGAACGAAGAGGGGAGGAAGGGAGGGAAGGAAGGAGAAAGGAAAGAAGGAGGGAAGAGAGAGGGCAAAGGGAGGAAGGGAAAGGAGTCCAGGCAATCAGTTCCTGAGAGTTCAGAAATGGGCACTGGGTGATCTGGGAAGAGAAAGGATTTGAGCTGAACCTTGATGGATAAGGGAGATGGAAGAGGGGCTGAAAAAACAATGTATTTCTTGTTAAATTTTTTTAATACTAAGTATAAAATGGGGGGGGGAAAGTTTTGCCACATATGTATATGTCTAAATTGCCACGTAGGCAGACTGTACTTAGCCAGAGAATGGGGGTGGGAGGAATGGCAAGGCAGTGAGCTAGAAAGGCCTGTGTTCGAGTTCTGCTCCTCCTTAACTAACCCTGCCATATCATCTCTCCAGCTGGGCCTCCCATAGTCCTCCTAGGCTAAAGTCTGAAGTCAAGGGTGCATCCCTCCAGTGGGGTTTAAGAAGCTTGTTTTGAGAATGTTTTTCTTTATGCAAAATGAGTTATTTTACCAGTTTTCTCTCTTAAATGTATATGCTTGGAAATGCCAGGATTTATTTCCTTTCTGATTGAATGGGGTTTGGGGGGTGGGCTGGGAAGGTTTAATTAAGGCCAGTCAAGGGTTTGGGGACCGGAGAGGGTTGGGACCTCCGTGCTAGGCCAGTTGGAGAAATGGAGAACAGGTCAGAAGGTCTGGCGGGAGTCATCAGAGTCTCCCCACCCCAGAGCCCTGGGCCTGCTGAGGGAGACCCAGAGTCCACGAGGTTCTGACTGCCGACTCTGGGAGCATCCCTGGAGTCGGACACGGTGGCTATTCTACGGATGGACCGTTTGACCCCAGCCCAGTCCCTAGTTGGGCTCATAAGTGTCCAGAGTTCCTAACTTCAGGCCCCATGTCCTACCCACTGTGCTACTTAACATCCCCTAAATAGGACTTGGTTTCAGTCCTCAAGGAGCCAGCTCTGAAAATCAAAACATTTATTGAGCACCTACTATGTGTCAGGTTCTGTATTAAGCGCCGAGGATACAAAAAGAAGCAAAAAAGCAATACCTGCCCTGTAGGAGCTGGAGGTTGAATTGCATCTTTGGGAATTAATTAGTAAACATTTATTAAGCGCCTACTGTGTGCCGGGCACTGTGTTGTACAATGCAAAAAGAAGCAGACGCCAGTGTAGCTGTGGTTCTGGGAAGTAAACATATTTCCCAGGTGTGGAGTCTCTCTCGGTCGCCTTTTTTATTTACCTGGGGCCTTTGATATTCCTCGAGTGATCTGTTGGTAAACAGCCCCGTCTCTGCCATGATTAATTTCAGACTATTCGTTTGTCTCCAGGCATCCAGAGAGAGGGATTTACAAGGTGGCGAGATCTCGTCTGCACACACACGTCACTTAATAAATAACATTTTAAGACTCCGGGAAAATGCTGGGGAAATCACTGGGAGTTAACTCCTTCTCTGCCGGGCTCGCTTTGGGGAAGGTGGAAGCGTGATCTATTTCTGAGCCCCAAGGAAACTGGGGTGGCGCTGGCTAATGAGCTCTCCTACCCCACCCCAGATTTCTCCTCCATGGGCTTTTCATCTGCCATTTATTTTAGTTAAGACTTATAGACTCGGGCTGTCAGAATTGTAAGGAGGACCCTCAGTGGTCCCCCTGCCCCAAATTATCATTTAAAAGCTGAAAAAAATGAGACCCTCTGAGGAACACTGATTTATCCACAGTCACGCAGCTAGGAGGTGGCGAGCCTGCACGGGTATCCCCCAGGGCCGGTGTGTGGACATTTGGTGGGGTAGGAGTGTTTGCGAGAGCTGAGGGCTGTAGAGACAGAAATCAAACCTTCCTGCCCTCGGAGAGTTGTGTTCTTTCAGAGGAGGGGTGTTGTGAGGAGATTGCCTTGAATCTTCCTTCTAGGCTCCAAGTGCACTCCGCCTATGGATGCATTTCATAGGAGCCTCAGAAGCCAGTGGTCCAATCTCCATTTTACAGATGGGAAAACTGAGGATGGGGAAGCAGGGTCGTACAGCTTAGGAGTGCCCGGAGCAGCGGCCTCTCTTCCCGGGTGGCTGCCTGGGTTGGCTCAGGCCCACCGTCAGTCAGGGAGCAGGAACACAAATCCCCCCGAACCCTTTCAGACGGCTGCCTCTGTCCATTTAGGGGATGACCCCGCTGATGTACGCCTGTGCTGCCGGGGACGAAGCCATGGTCCAGATGTTGATAGACGCAGGAGCAAACTTGGACATCCCGGTGAGTGACCTCCACGTCTCCTTGTTGGCCATCCCAGAGGGGGCAGTTTAGCCCATCTGGCCCCAAGAAGGGGGCTCCCTCCTCTCCAGAAGGACGGGGGAGGGGGACAAAAATGCCAAGGTGCCCAACACCGGCCCAAGGAAGGTCACAGCGGAGGTTCAGCCTTGCTTCCCGGGCAGCAGTGGGCAGCAAGCCCCGTGGAGTTACCCCCCACTCCTACCTGCTGCCGTCTTGGACATCCCTCCTTCCCCGTGCTCCCAGAGTCCCCTGTTCTCAGTCCAAAAGGTAACCAGGGAGAAATCTGCTCTCAACTGGACTTCCCAACCCTGCAGGTCCCAAGCAGTTCTCCCCGATACCCGTCTGTCCACCCCGACAGCCGGCACTGGACCTCTCTGACGTTCGCCGTGCTGCACGGACACATCTCCGTCGTTCAGGTGAGCCTCCCTCGCACCCGCCGCCCACACCCTCAGGGTTTCCAAGGGTGGGCTTGGCCCTGGGTCCAGGTTCCTTCCTGCCACAGCCCCGGGCTCAGGGAGAGACTTGGGCGTCAAAGAGTTGGCCCTGAGAGAAGGGCCCCATGCCTTGAAGAAGTCTTCTTGGGGCATTAGCAGCCCTTCCACAGAGTGCTGTCCTGTGTGCTCACAGAATTGTATGACTTGGAATCGTAACAGACTCTAGAAATCCTTCAGTTCAACAAGCATTGAGTGCCTACTGTATACCAAGTCCCCGTGCTGGGCATTGGTAATATAAAAACTAAAGTGAAACTGTCCCCTCCCCAACTCCCAAATTAGGTGCCCTGGATGATGGGAACCCCAGGTGTGGGATATTCTTTGGGCCTGCCCCTCTAAAACTAGAGCCCACGAGCCCCCACTGCTGTGCTCACCTTTCATTGATCAGCCCAAAGATATGATGAGCTCAACAAGACATAAAGAAGGAGAGGAGCTAATATCACTTTACAGAAGAGGAAACTGAGACCCAAAGAGACTGAATTGACTTGCTTACAATCCCAGATGCAGTAATTAGGAGGGTTGGATTCAGATTCTCCCGCACCCCCTCCAGGTCTCTTTCTCTGCCATTGCTCTGCCCGGTTCTCATCTGAGGGGTACCTCCGAGGTGCCCAGCTTGCACATCCATGTAGACAGCCCCATTTCCCTCTCCCCCATCACTCCATGTGAAGTGATGGGACGGCCCCAGAATTAGAGTGACAGAGTTGGAAAAGATCCAGAGCCGTAGAAGGAGGAGTCTCTGGGGTCAGCTGGTCCGACTCCTTTTTACAGACAAGCCCCAGGGCATGATAGCTGGCCAGGACCCAGAGATTTTTTTTTAAAAGCCTCTGAAGCAGAATTTGAACTGAGGTCCTTTGCCTTCTAGCCGATGCTCGTTCCCCTGCCCTGGCTCAGAACCTCTGAGGAGATCTGATCCAACTGTGGCTCAGCAAGTGTCCCCTAAAGCCCAGCTGACCAGGGGTCATCCAGCCTCCCAGGGCAGATCTTCCTCTCTAGGGCAGCCCTCCTTGCTCCTCGGGGATTGTCTAGACTTGTGCCCGGTTTCATCGCCACTTCCATCATGTTGGCACTGGCACAGCCGGCCGTGCCAGGGCTTGTTTTTGATGGACGGGCGTCTCTGTCGGCAGCTTTGTGGCTGACCTCCGTCCCTGCCCTTCTTCTGCCCCCGCAGGCAGAGAACCAACTTGAATTTCAGCGACATTTCTGAGGTCAAATAGCTTGTATATAGGCCCAGCCTCTGGTAGAACCTCAGCTCGTGGGCAGCAGGAGTTGTAGTTTTGTCTCTGTGTTTGCAACAGCCTGGCAGAAATGGGTGCTTAAAAAATGGAACGGAGCTGTATATTTGTTCTTTCTCCATGCGAGTACTGAAGACTCCTTGGGCAGTCCCAGAAGCCCAAGGGCAAGGGGTCCCAAGCTTCCTTCTGGTAGCCAAATTAAGTCCTTGGCCCCCGTGGTTGTGTCAAGAAGGTACAGCCACAGGGGGAGGGACACGGTGGGCAAGGGAGGCTCTGGGTGCTTATTTCCTGGGGCCTGCAGTCTCTTCCCACCAGGCTCAACCTAGTTCTCTGCCCCTTTGTCCTCCAGCTGCTGCTCGACGCCGGTGCCCACGTGGAGGGCTCTGCGGTCAACAGCGAGGAGGAAAGCTACGCAGAAACACCCTTGCAGCTGGCCTCGGCAGCAGGTAACTGCTCCACGCCGCCCGCTTTGGGGCTCCCAGCCCCCCCAGAAGGCCCGCCGAGGCCCCCAGCATCCCAGGCAGCAGCACCTCGGAAAGCCCTGGCGTCGGGGTGGACTTGAAAGCCTTCCGGTGGCTTTGGAGTCTGTTCCCTGGCCTCCCTCGCTCCCCATCCATCAGTGGGTTTGTACAGAAGTTGGCACCCAGACAAGACTAAACAGAGACACCAAGAGGGAATCCTTGGCTCTGAAGGAGAGAGAAAGGTCCCTTGCTTTCTTACTTTGTCTCCCCAGTGCGCTTCTTCGCTTCACGCCTTGGGAAACGTCACTGGGAGCCGTGTAACACTGTGTACATTTTGTAAAAGACAGTTGGATAACAGTCCCTTTCACCTTCAGATGTGACCAGTCAGATGTCCCTTTATTAGGACGATTCCACCGTCACTCCACTAAACAGACCCTCCCTCGCCACAAAGAAATAACAGATAAAAATACAAATGAGCGTCTTGGCTGTGTCTGACAAAATGTGCTTCATTTCACCCTTGAAGGACGTCACTTTTCTGCCAAAATCCGCTTGATTTTACCTTTTTTTCCTCTTCCATTCTTTTCCTTTTGAGGCGGTTAGGGGCACACACAGCGTCTAAGACAAGATTTGAACTCGGCTCCTCCCGACTCCAGAGCCGGTGCCCTGTCCGCTGCAGCACCCTGTGCCTTTCTTTATGTGAAGGTGGTCCCTCGGTCCTCTTTGCCCTGCATCAGTCTGTACGGGTCTACCTCGGTTTCCCTGAACCGTTCCTGTTTTCTTTTGGGACTCTCCTCCCCCCTCACATCCATGGGCCATAGTGGGTCAGCCATCCCCTAATCGATGGACGACCGCCTGGCTGGCCGTCCTTAGCCATCACCTCCCTCTCCTGCTACTGGTTTTAGATCTTTTAAGTCCTTGAGATGTGGACCTAGAGCGCTTTCCTTTTGTTCCAGGGAACTATGAGCTGGTGAGTTTGTTGCTGAGCCGGGGAGCTGACCCTCTCCTGAGCATGCTAGAAGCCAATGGGATGGCCTCCTCCCTCCATGAGGACATGAACTGCTTCAGCCACTCCGCAGCCCACGGGCACAGGTACGTCCAGCCAGCCCCCCACCACAGGGTCCCGGTCCATCAGCCAGAGAAGGAGCCTTTGCTGCAGACCGGGGGAGGCCGACGGGTCTGGAAACAGAGAGAAGCCGGGCCCAGGGCTTGCTTGGTCTGTGTGATCAGAGAGGAGGAACCGCTATCTCTAAACCCAATCAGCCAGCTGCCTTTTTTAAGTGTAATAATCTAGGTAGACCCAAAAACGGTAGGCTGTCATGCATCAGACATGGCCCCGTTTCCTTTTGCTATCCATCCTGCCAAGCTGAATCCTTGCCAGCCCAAGGACAGGGTTCCCCTCTATAGAAAAGCCCCATTCCAAGTTTAGAATTTATTCTTTTTTTCCCTATTAACAAATGCTTCCTCATTCACTGTTTCATAAAACGGGGGAGGGAGAGTTGGACTCAGTGGTCTCCATGATTCTTTCTAGCCTGAAACCTATGATCCTTTTAGTATTTAAATCATTCTTTTTCCCCATTTGCTCTTATTTTTCTCTCCTAACATAATTCATAAAACAATGTATATTTAAAATAAACTAAAAAAAAAAAATCAATTCACCATCTGCAACCAGAGAAAGGACTAAGGAGACTGAATGTAAATCAGCACATGCTATATTCATTTCTTTTTTCTGTTTTTTTTCTCTCTCTCATGGTTTTTCCCATTTGCTCTGATTTTTCTCTCCCAACGTAATTCATAAAATAATGTGTGCTAAAAACTAACAACTAAATAAATTTGTTAGGGGCCTAGTCTGAGGAAATGAGAAAATAATAAGCTGGGTTAGCGCAGGGTCAGTTTATCAGGTTGATGGATAACAGTATTGAATCAGAATGGGTACAAGTGTTGGTACTTAAAGACTCTGCTGTGCATAGGTCCCTAACATAAATTGATTTTTTTTAAATAAAAGCAATGAAAAAAATGGTTTCAGAGAAAGCTGGAAAGATTTGTTTGAAATAGATTTTGGATAGAAAATGCCAGCTGCATCCAGAAAAAGAACTAAGGAGACTGAATGTAAATCAACATATGCTACGTTCATTTCTTTTTTCTGGTTTTTTATCTCTCTCCCGTGGTTTTTCCCACTTGCTCTGATTTTTCTCTCCCAACATAATTCATAAAACAAGGTGTATGAAAAATAAATAAACTAAAAAGTTCAGAATTTAGAACTGGAAGGGATGGTTGATGAAGAGCCAGGAGGGACCTTGGAGGTAATCTGTAATCATATTACAGATAAGGAAACTGAGGTCAAAACTTAGAAATTATTGCCCTCCAGATTCTGCTGAGAAGCAGAAGTAATAGGGATGGGGCATCCGGGGCCAGAATCTGGCAGCAGAGAGGGGGAGGGGGCAGGATGATCCTCTCTCCCCAACTCTCCTCTCAAGAGCACAGGATCAGCTGGGATAGGGGATGGAGGGAAGGAAGGAACAGGTTATCCTTAGACCTGTCCCAAGAATAAACAGTCCTTCCTGGGTCCCATATGTGTAGGAACAGCTCCCACTGGTGGCCACTTGGAGGAATGGCCCTGCCTCTGCCTGGATTTTCTCTGGAACTAACACCCAGCCTTTCTCTCTTCTGGGGTTCAGTTTCCTCATCTGTACAATGGGGCTTCACACTATTTGATCTCTAAGATCCATCCAGCTCTCAGTTTCTATGAGGGAAGTAGGAGCTGAGCAATAAGCAGAAGAAAGGTCTTTGCTTTGTCCCTGTATCTCTAAAGCAGAATAAGAGTTGAGAGGTGATAAAAGGAAAAATGCAACCGTTGCTTTTTTTGGGGCGGGAAGGATGTAGGTGAAAGTCTAAAAGCTGGCACTTCAAAAGTCCATATGGAGTTTCGAGGTCCCTCCATCTCTGTAGACTTTAGGCCGGGCCCAAGGCTGGGCAGAGTCCAGTAAGCCGTGTGTACAGACTTTGATCGTCCCCAATAAACATCCCCGGATTGATAATTCAAATGCTGACTGTTTTAACCATTCATTCAACAAAGAATGATTTAAATGCTAAAAAAAAAAAAAGTCATAGATTTCAAGCTAGAAAGAATCGGGGAGACCACTGAGTCCGACGCTCCTTCCCCTGTTTTATATAACAGTGAATGAAGAAGCATTTATCAAACCTTTATCAAGATCTGCTGAACAGTGCTAATTGTTGAGGATACAAATACACAGAATGGGCTAACATTTTAAGAGAGGGATGAGGAAACTGAGGCACAGGGAGATTAAGTATCACACACTGATGGGATTTGGACTCAGGTTCTCCTGATTCCAAGTCCAGTGTACTATCCGCTCCACCACACTGCCTTTTGTACTGCATACAGTCACTGAGGAGGATGAACAAGATATTCCCCTTGGGGAGCTTCACAGTGGGGCTCAGAGAAGACATGACCACAAATATTGAAAATCTGTGATAGACTGTGATATTTGGAGGAGCACCCTAAAAGTTCAGGAGAGTAAGTGATCCTTTGTAATTGAGGATTCTCTGGAGGAGATGACATTTATCTCAGCCCTAGAAACTTCGGATAGGAGATTAGGGGTGGGGATTCCCCCCAAGTTATTAATATCTGTGTACATACACACATTATTTATGATTATATTTTATAAACATATTTATGATCAATTTTATTTTATATTTATCATATGATTTATGATTTATTTATTTTATAAATGGGGCATTGAGAGTGGACCTTTGTGAGTTCATGCAGGGCAGCAACTTACAGTCTTAGAAACTTGCTGGGAGATCATGTGCAGGGTCACACAGCCAGTGTGGGTTGGAGGTGTAAAACGTGAACTCAAACTTTCCTGATTCCTAAGCCAGCTTTCTATACCCCGGACCACACTGCCTCCTCAGAATCTGCATGTATCTTGGATTTCCCAATGTATTTTGCAGGTCTTTACTCATTGGTAGATGAGTTACATTTCCCCAACAGAGTATAAGCTTTGTGAGGACGGGGGCTGCCCTCTTCTTTTTATTTCCTCGGTGTTTAATGTTCATTTGGCTGGAAGAATGGATTGATGGATAGGCGAATGGATAGATGGGGGAATGAACAAATAGATGGATGAATGGATAGATGGATGGATGGATGGATAGATAGATTGACAGATAAGTGGATGGATGGAGAGATGGATGGATGGGTGAATAGATGATTGAGTAGATAGGTAGGTAAATGGATAGATGGACAGATGAATGGGTGGGCGGATGGATGGATAGGCAGATAAGTAGATGGATGGATGGATGGATGGATAAATGGACATATGAGTAGGTGAATGGATGGTGGATATATGGATAGATAGACAGATGGGTAGATGGATAGGTGGCAGATGGGTGGATAGATGGACAGATGGATAGACGTATGAAGAGATGGACAGATGGGTGGATGGATAGATGGATAGGTTGACAGATGGGTAAATAGATGGACAAGATGGGTAGATGGATGGATGAATGGATAAATGGATGGACAGATGGACAGATGGGTGAATGGATGGATGGATGGCTAGTTAGACAAATGGGTGAATGTGCATTCTGTGACGTATGCCCATGGGTCTTCTCCTTTCTCTCCTTGCCTTCTCCTTCCCCCCCCTACAGAAATGTCCTGAGAAAGCTCCTGACCCAGCCACAGCAGTCCAAGGCTGACGTCCTGTCCCTGGAGGAGATCTTGGCCGAGGGCGTGGAGGAGAGCGACACTTCCAGCCAGGGCAGTAGCAGTGAGGGCCAGATCCGACTCTGCAGGACCAGGATGAAGGCTCTGCAGGAGGCCATGTACTACAGCGCCGAGCATGGCTACGTGGACATCACCATGGAGCTGAGGACCCTGGGTAAGCTCCCGAAGGCCAGCTCTTCCTCAGAAAAGGGGGGGGTCACTTCCGAATTTCCTGGTCCCTGGGTGCAGGGGAGGCCGACTCAGTGGGCTGAAGTGCTTGTGCCCGAGCCTGGGATGGATGTGACCATTGGGCAGGAGGCTCCTCTGTGAGCGGGGAGAGGACAGTAGGAAGTGACGTCACGGGACACAGAACTGGAGACGCGGCGGGAAGCGTGCAGGGGGCCCGGGTAGTCTCGGAGCCCAGAGCTCTCCCCACAACTGCTTGCTCTCTTCCCATTATGATAAATCTCCTCTGGTCTCTGGGTCCACCCCCCCTTATGCAGCAAGTGCCTGATAAATGTTGACTTACTGATGGAGGGTCCTGGCTCCTTTGCTGCAGACAGAAATGATTTCAGGAAGAGGGATGGAAGGAAGAAGGCAAAGTGGGCAGAGAGGATCCTGCTCTCTGACTGGATGGGACTCAGTTTGTCTGTCTATTAAATGGGAATAAAACTGACCCCAAAGGAGCATGGCGGGGCTCCCTGGCCCCCCTAAGGCCCCAGTCCCTCCCTCGCCACGGCAGGGGAGGCAATCTCTCTAATTGCCAAGAAGCCTCGTGAGTCTTCAGTCACGAACTTTGCCGAGCGGGCTTAAATCACTCGGAGCTCCCTCGGCCACGCTCCCGGGAGCCCGTAAACAGTAATTAGGTTCTCTCTGCAGCTCACAGACATCCCGCCGCCCGGGCCAGAGCTGGCACCCAAGAGCGGGCTTGCGGGTGGGGTGGGGGCTGGAAGTGGCCCAGAACGGCCGGCCCCCCGGCGTGCGAGAGCCTGCTCTCCCCAGCAAATGGGGCGGGGGGCGTCCAGGGAGGCCGGCGTCCTGCGGAGGAAGGCAGGCCGGCCCCCGCCGGCCGTGTGCAGGGCTGGCTTCCCCAAGCTCCCACTGTGGCCGTTCTTCTCACTGGGAACCGGAGCTCGACCTCCTGCCTTGTCAGCGGAGGGCCATGACAGTGAATTAAAGCTTTCATTACAGGCTAAGGCCCAGCTCTGAGGGGACGGGGAAACCTCGCCATTGTTGGTGCAGACTGCAGGGAGGAGCAGGGGGCGGGAAGGGGGAGGCACGTGGCCAGAGCGCGTCTGACTGCCGCCCGCCGAGCCACTGGAGCCTCTGGGCCTCGGTTTCCCCAACTGTAAAGTGAGAGGGGGAAACTGCGTGACCTCTTATGTGCCCTCCAATTCTAGAGCTATGACCCTAGGGCCTCTGTGGCCTCAGTTTCCCCATCTGTAATGTAAGGGGGGTGAACTACACGACTTATGTCCCCTCCAATTGTATACAGCTATGACCCTGGGACCTCTGTGGCCTCAGTTTCCCCATCTGCAAGGTGACGGGGATGGACTACATGACTTCTGAGGTCTCGCTCTTAGTCTTCGCAAGAAACCCAGGACTGGGAGGGCTTGGGAGCAGGAGGGAGATGAGCATGGGGGCCTTTCGACCCAGACCCTGACTTCATTC
Source organism: Myrmecobius fasciatus (assembly GCA_023553655.1). Lineage (NCBI taxonomy): Eukaryota > Metazoa > Chordata > Mammalia > Dasyuromorphia > Myrmecobiidae > Myrmecobius > Myrmecobius fasciatus. The sequence continues at coordinate 19,782 of JAJPUD010014988.1, forward strand.
CCGTATCCACTGAAGCAGACGGGCCGCTCCGCTCTCATTTCGGGCCCTGGGGAATGGCCGGGGGTACTGAGACGTTGGGTGATGTGGGCCCAGGGGTAGTGAGCGTCTCTGGCCCTTCTGGGCTGCCCTTCACTTTGCACGCTTACAACCTCCCGTGTGATAAGAGCCGCGATTGCGCTCATTCACAGATGAGGAAACTGAGGCAGTTGCTAATTCCAAGAGGGGCTCTCGCCCCCAATCCGCAGGTGTCCCCTGGAAGCTCCACGTCTGGATCGAGTGTCTGAGGACGTCCTTCTCTCAGTCGCGGTACTCGGTGGTCCAGAGTCTGCTGAGGGAGTTTAGCACCATCAAAGAGGAAGACTACAACGAGGAGCTGGTGACCGAAGGCCTCCAGCTCATGTTTGACATCCTCAAGACCAGCAAAGTGAGTGGTCCCTCCCTCCCCCCCCAGACCACCCAGGTTCCCTGCCCTCCGGCCCCCATCCGCCAGCACCCTCGGAGGCCTCCTCCCCGGCCACCGCGAGCACCGGCGTGTCGGCTCTGGGCCAGGGCACTGCTGGCGGAGGGGCCGGCTTCCCAGCCAAGCCCGGCGGAGCGGAGACGAAAGGCCCCGGCGGCACGTCTGGGGCCGTGGCGTGGTGGGGAGCCTAACCGGGCCTGTCTGTGCCTCCACCCGTACAGAATGACTCCATCATCCAGCAGCTGGCCAGCGTCTTCACACACTGCTACGGCAGCAGCCCCATCCCCAGCATCCCGGAGATCAGGAAGACCCTGCCGGCCCGCCTAGGTAACCCGGCTCCCCGGCCTTGCCGGCCCGCCCCCTCCTCTCCCTCCCTCGCTCCCTTTTCTCCTTTTCTCCAGACCCGCTCTCAGTCTGTCCAGGCTCTGTCTGTCTGTCCCGCCCTCGGCCATCCCCTTCTCCTTTTGCCCTCAATCTCTCCCAAACTGCCGGCTTCTCGCGACGTGGCCCAAGCATTTGAGCTCCAGGATCTGCCCTTCCAGGGAACAGCCTGAGCTCATTTCTTTAAGCGCTGACTGGGCTCGGCTCCTTGCTGTGCAAGAGAATAAAAGGGACCTTAGGAGCCACATAGTCTAATATTATACAGAGGGGGAAACTGAGGTACAGGAGGCAAATGGAACCTTAGGAGCCGTGTAGTTTAATATCATTATAGAGAGGGGGAAACTGAGGTGCAAGAGGCTAAATGGGACCTTAGAGGTTATTTTACAGATGGGGAACTGAAGCAGAGAGGTTTGATTGGCTCACCTCCTGTCCAGTAAACCATGGCTGCCTCTCCTCCAACTGGCATCACTTGTGTGAATGATGCTTATGTTGCTGAAAGGCAGTGGACGTGAGCCTGACTTCCAGCCTCGTCGCAGACCCTTCCTAGCTTGTTGCTTCGGGCTCGTCCCGAGGGGCCCTGGGACAATGGCGACAGACGGGTGTTCCGGCAGGAAGAAGCTGAGGGCTGGAGCGACTCCTTCCAAATTCTGCCCGGGGGATGGTTCTCCCCGGCTCGGGTGTTTTTGGTCATTGCCCTTCCCCAGCCCGGCTCTGTGCTTTACAACAGTCATGGAGGGCAGGGATGATTTCGTTCCTGCCTTTGCCTTCCCAGCACACAGTAGGGTTTTGTGACTCATAGACTTAGAGCTGGAAGGGAGTGTGGGGGCCACGTCCAGCCCCCACCATTTTACAGATAAGGAAACTGAGATGCAGCTTGAGGGTGCTCCCAAAGGGCCAAGCCTTCATTCCTGAACGTGTGGCTCCGCGGGGTGGCCATGGGTACGGTCCCGTCTGAGGTAGCTTGCAGGGACCATAGCCCTCTGGGACTGGACTAAGGAAGGGATTTCCGCAGGGGCGCCCAGCCTGGAAGGAGCAGAGCAGGACTCTGCCCACGGCACCCCACTGCCTCCCACTCCTTCCAGGCCCACGCGCGGGGGCTGCTAACCCTGAGGCTTCCTTCTTCCTTTGCCCTTTCTCCCTCAGATCCTCATTTTCTGAACAACAAGGAGATGTCGGACGTGACCTTTCTGGTGGAAGGGAAGCTGTTTTACGCACACAAAGTCCTGCTGGTGACTGCTTCCAACAGGTGAGGGCAACCGTGAGCGACTCCCGCCTCGTGTGAGTCGCCTAACGAATGCCATGAGTTAGAAAAGCGAGTCAATGAGAACCCATCACTCTGTGCTTGTGCTGTGCTCATAACCTGACAGAAAAAGGCCCAGGAACGGGGCAGAAGACTAGTAAGACTGAAACGGCTCGGGCCCTTTGGAACCGAAAATAAAATTAAATTTAAAAAAAAAAAAAAGGGTCTCACTGAACACGTCCTAGCAGGGTGACCTTGGGCAAGTCACTTAACCCCAACTGCCTCAGCAAGAAAAAAAAAAGGTCTTCACCCCAGCTCTGCAGGAAAATGTTTAATGATTGATTAGATCTAGGAAAGAAGTGAAATCCTTTCAATAGTTAGACCTCTTGGTGAGAGCCCCAGAGGGAAGGTGATCTCGCCAGTGTTGGTGCTTTTGTTATTGGGGAATGGAGGCGCTGACCTTCTGCCCAAGGCTGCCAGGGAACTCCCACAAAGGGGTGGCCCCAGCCTCCCGGGACCACGGGCTCAGGGCAGAGCAGAGCGTTGACACCGCCACCGTGGGCAGCAATCTGGAAGATTTTCTGGAAATGATTCAGAGAGGCCTTGCTGGAGTGGACAGGGGCCTTGCTGCTGGGTAAGGAGCGGGACAGCACAGGAGGGCACCTCACAAAGCGGCTTTTGTCTCGTCTGCCTCAGGTTCAAGACGCTGATGACCAATAAGTCCGAGCAAGATGGCGACAGCAGTAAGACCATCGAAATCAGCGACATGAAGTACAACATTTTCCAGGTGGGCTCAAGACCCGGCCGGCTTTGGAGGGAAATGGCGCTGCTGACGCAGGCTGGGCGCCCTTGCAGGAGCGGGAGGGCATTCTCCTGGGCCGCCTGGCGCCACTGCAAGCGCAGACCACCCTTACTTCTTAACTACCCTTGTGGCCTCTAACTTAGCTCCTAGGGTACGGCCCTTCGTCCCCCAGCAGGGCGCTTGGAATCACGGTTCTGGAGCGGGGACCATCCAAGACCCTGGTGCGTGGGGGGCCGTGAATCGCTGCCCGAGAACACACAGTTCCATGATACTTTGTGTACAGAGTGCTTTTCCTCCCGCTATCCTCGTGATGTGGGATTCATGGTCCCATTTTACAGATGAGAAAAACGGAGTGGAACTCGGGAAGTGTCCGGTCAAGGTCACATGACTAGTGGAGAATTATTCTCGGGATTTGAGCCCAGGTTGCTAGTCTGTGCTTGCCACACCGAGGCAGGCTCTCTGCCAAACAGGGGGCCCCGGTGTAAGCTGATGGCATTTTTATTGGGGTGCCTGGAAGTGGGGGGGCCGGGGGAGTGGCATGGCTACCATGACTCCAGTGGGGGACAGGGCCAGTCTCAGAGGAGGAAACGGCCTGCAGGGAGCCAATGTGGGCCCACCCGTCAGTGTGGGCACTCTCGCGGGCCCTTTCTCCCTCTGTAGCAGGTCTCCCAGCACAAAAATCCAAGCGTCAGAGCCAGGGACCGGGCATTTACCCGTTCCAAATGGCGGAAAGCCAGCCTGGCGCCTTTCTGGAAGGTTCTGGTTGGCTTTCTGGCGACTTCCCCGTTCTAAGTGAGCTCAGGGAGTTAGAAAGAGGGGACGGGAGAAGGAGAGGGACAGGGAGAGTGGGCACCCCCCCAGGGCTGAAGCTCTCAAGGCTTTGCTCCTCCCCCACCCCTGGTCCCCCTTTGCCAAGGGGCTGCCCTGAGGCTAACCTGTGGCCCAGGCTCTCCTGGGAGGTCCCCAGCCTGTGGAGTCCCCGAGAACCAGTCCCAGCCCCTGCCAGAAGGGCCCCTGCCCATCAAAGCTCGGCTCATCTGGCCTTCCCCTCCCCCTCTTTCTTTGTGCTTCCCTCCTCCCTTTATTGTGTTTCTCTTCCCTTCTTCATCCTTTCCTCTCCCCCGTTTGGGGAAGGGGAGGGGGTTGGGGAACGGCTCATCTGGACAGGAAGCTGGAGGTTGGGAGAAATAGGATCCGTGTTTGGATTGGTGGAGGGAGCCAGCCCAGTGGGGGAGACCTAGACAAGCCAGCTGGGCAGTGCCCCGTGGCGGCCCCCCTGCCCCCCTTCCCTGGGGGCTGCCTTTCTTTCCCTCCTGGACCCCCGGGTGCCTCTGAGGGCCTCAGAGGCACAACCTTAATGGGGAGAAGCTTGGCCCAGGCTCTGTTTACCCACTCCTGCTAGTTGCCAGCTGGTCGCTGGGTCTGTTTCCTTAGTGGAGCGTGAGGGCTTTTCCCCCTTCTCTCTGACTGAGCAGCTCTGTGTAAACTGGGCCCCGGCCTCAGCAATGGAGCAAATCGAGTCCTTTGGCAGAACAACCCCCCCCGGCTTCCCCTCCCCCAGAGCCACCCACTGGGCCGGACCCCTCCTAGACTTTGAATCTCTGCCACTTGGAAAGGGTCCTCGCTCCCTGCCAGGCTTAGCCCAGGCCACCGGGCCGAATCGCTCCTGCACCCAGGGAGCCGAAAGCAGCAGGAGCTTGGCTCATGGGGTGTGGCTGTGGGCCCCCCTCCTCAGCTGGCTGGGCCCGCAGCGGCCCGAGACTTGGGGGGCAGTAGGAGAAAGGCTCCCACTTCTCTCTCCCCACCCCGATGTGGGCATCTGGGCACAAACCTCGCTCTGTAGACGAGGGCCAGAAGGAAAGGTGCCCCGAGTCTCACACCCGTAGGGAGGGCCCCCGACTGCCCATCCAGCCCATTCCCCATGGAACCCTCGGCCTCAGAAGCCTTGGGGTTTTCTCCTGCTTTTCTCCCGACTGTTCCTCATCTGCGAGACCCCGGGAGGAAGCCCCGGCAAGGCAGAGGAGCCGGAGGCAGGGATCCGGTCACAGGCAGCCAGAGAGCAAAAGCCAGCCTTTGTGCTTCCTGCCGCTCGTGTGTCGGCCACGGTGCCGGGATCACAAGGTTTCATGCTTCGGGGGCTGGGAGGGTGGGCTTGGCCAGCCCCCCGTTTTACAGAGGAGGGAACCGAACCCCAGAGAGATTCAGCAGACAGACGGTCTGAACTGGAACCCGGACATCTGGAGGGTGCCTTAATACCCCCCCAAAAAGGGCAGAAAGAAGTCCATGAGGGACGGAGACAAGTGGGACGGTTCAGTCTGTCTTTTTTGTTTGTTTTTTGCTGAATTTGGGGTCCCAGAGTCCGAGTCCCATCTCCTCCACGTGGGAGACCCAAATCACGTTCCCCAAGTCTGTGTCCTCATTTGTAAAAAGAAGCTTGAGCTGTGGCCCGAGGAGAATCCCTCTGCAGGCCCCAAATCCGGCTCCCTCCCCACTGCCCCCCAAAGCACTCTGGGGGGGACCGGCCTTCACCGTGCCCCTCCCTCTGTTTCAGCTGATGATGCAGTATCTCTACTATGGAGGAACCGAGTCCATGGAAATCCCCACCGCTGACATCCTCGAGGTGAGCCTGACGCCGGCGTCCTCCCATGGTCCCCTGGTGAGGGGGGCACAGGCAGGGTGTCCCCCCGGTGGGAGCGGGGCTTTCCTGCAGCTCTTTGGGAATCCCCATGGCCTGTGTGAAGAGATCATCCCTCGTGGGGCAGGGGGAGCAGAAGGGCCTCGAACCTTCAGGAGAAACCCCCCCGCTGAGCGCAGGGAGGGCAGCAAGGAAAGAAACCCCCTCCTCATGTCAGAAGCTTCAGCCAAGGAGGATGGGATTCAGAGGGCAGATGGCAGAGGGCCGGTGCTACAACAGGGTCAGAAGCGCCGATCTCGAGCCCTGAGACCAGCCCGGGTCTTACTCGGGGGTCTTCCAGCACAGGGAACCCCGGCCATCGTGCCCCGGGACCCACAGACTCGTAGGGAGACGGAGCTCGTGAGGAAGCTCAGGCACCGTTTCTGGGGAGGATTAGGCAGCTCTAGGGAGCGGGGTTGTGACCGTGCCCATCTCTGCCCCGTAGCTGCTGTCGGCCGCCAGCTTGTTCCAGCTCGACGCCCTCCAGAGGCACTGCGAGATCATGTGCTCGCAGACCATCAGCATGGAGAGCTCCGTGAACATCTACAAGTACGCCAAGGTACGGGAGGAGGTGCCCTCCTTGCCACCGTCTCCCCGAGATCTGGCCTTTTGGCGGCAGCATCAAGCTGCACCCCGCCTGGGAAATGGGGAGGGGAGAGGGGGCTGCGGGGGGCTCCCCCAGTCCCTTCCGGCTCTAGATCAGGGCTGTTGTGCGCCGGGAACGCCAAGGCTAGGGTGAAATCGTCCCTGCTGGCGCTGCAGAAACAGCTGCCATTTTGGATTGCATTGGCGAGGGAAGGGAGGGATGGAGTGAGAGCAGCGGGGTCCCTCAGTGTCACCCGGGACTGTCACTCACAAGCTGGAGGCCCTTGTGTGTCTGGGAGCCAAAGCATCCCACCGGATCCAGGTGGCACGGGGAAGTGGCAGGGGCACTGCTCTTTGTGGGAGTGGTGCTCCCCTCGGCAGAGGGCCCAGGGCATGGCAGTGCCAGGAAAGGAGGTGTGCCAGCCTCGTATGGGCTGTTCCCCATTGGTAAAACAGGGCAACCCTGGAGTCTTATCAGGGGCACACATGCCCTCCTCACAAGTAATATTGAGAGGCAGCCAGGTGGATAGAGCACCAGCCCTGAAGTCAGGAGGAGCTGAGTTCAAATCTGGTCTCAGACACTTAACATTCCCTAGCTGTGTGACCCTGGGCAAGTCACTGAACCCCAGTTGCCTCGGCAAAAAATAAATAAATCAATAAAAAATAAAAGAATGAAATGAACAAGGGAGATCAGATAATATCGATACCGATAACCAACATGTACAAAGCACTTAGCGTGTGCCGTCACCGTGCCGAGCACTTCACCGATGTTTTCCTGTGATCTTCACGTGAAAGTCAGTGTTATCGTTATTTCCATTTTGCATTTGGGGAAACTGAGGTAGAGACTAACTTGCCTAAGGTCGCACACAGCTAGTGTTTGAAGATGAGAGAAATAGATACATACACACATGTATAAACATGGATAGATGGGGAAAGACGGGGGGGGCAGAGATAGAGGGAGGGAGGGAGGGAAAGAGACAGACAGACAGACAGAAACAGAAGAAGAGAAGCAGAGGGAGAGAGAGATCCATACATACATACATCTGTAGGAAAAGACAGAAATATTCAGACATACAAAGATGGAAAGAGACAGAAATCCGTGGATGGATGGATGGACGGATGGACAGATGGACAGAGAGGTGAATAGATGGATAGATGGAGACAGGTAGAAAAAGGATTAGACAAGTAGATAAGCAAAGTTGGGGGGGAGAGAGAGAGGGAGAAAGGGAGAGGGAGAGCAGATCGATCACTTTGCCCAAAACCATTCACTCACATGCATCGAGTATACAGTAGGTGCCCATGGTTGAAGGAATGGTGAATTTGGGACCTTCCACTCTAGCTAGAGAGACAAGGCTAGCCCAAACTCTTAACAGTTCGAGCCAGTGCCAGGCCATGGGCCAGTTGGCGGTGGGGTCTGACTCTTTGCGACCCCGTTTGGGGTTTTCTCGGTGAAGATAACTCATTGTACAGATGAGGAAACTGAGGCAGACGGGGTTGAGTGACTTGCCCAAGAGTCTTCCAGGCGGCGGGGCCGGCTCTCTGGGCCCCTTGGCTTTCCTCAGCGAGTAGGAGAGATGGGTCCTAGGGCATCAGGCTCCCCCAAGCTGAGATCTAAGCTGGGCCAAGAGGCCCGGGAGCCCAAAATCCAGCTTTGCCGCATCCTTAACTGACTAAGCTCTCCCTGCCCTGGAGGAGCTTACTTTCTGCTACAAGTGTAAAGGGTAGAAAACCCCGCCAGGAGGGGCAGTGCCAGCGGCCAGGAAGCCTCCTGCCCCCAGCTGTGGGTCACTCCTACAGTGAGTGTCCCATTGCCCGGAGAGGCAAGCCGAGGCCCTGGCCTGGCTCGGCCCCCCGCTGCCCGCTCTCACCCCGCGGTTCTTTCCCCCCCAGATCCACAACGCCCCGGAGCTGGCTTTGTTCTGCGAGGGCTTCTTCCTGAAGCACATGAAGGCCTTGCTGGAGCAGGACTCCTTCCGGCAGCTCATCTACGGCCGCAGCAGCAAAGTGCAAGGCCTGGACCCTTTGCAAGACCTGCAGAACACGCTGGCCGCGCGGGTGCACTCGGTGTACATCACCTCCCGGGTGTGAGGAGGCCGCCCGCCCCGCGCCCGGCCCGCCTCGGGACAGCCCCTTCCTGGCCGACGCTAGCGTCCCGAGGCTGCCCGCCAGCCTGGCAGGGGGAGGGAAACCCGTGCCAGCGGGCTCCCGTGGCAGGGGCCGGCCACTTTATGGTGGGGAAGGTCGGCGGGGGCATCCATCCTGCACAGAGAACTCTCTGGGGAAGGAAGGGGCTGTGGCAAAGGCTGGCCAGGATGGCACCAGCCTCGTGGGCACCACGGGAGTCCAAACGGCCCCCCGCGGCAGAGCCGGTGCCGATGCCTTTGCCAACTCCCAGGCTCACAGGCTGTGTATATATCTCCCTGCCCATCCCCGCCTGTGCCAGGCTCGGGCTCACCCCACCAGCGGGCACTCAAGCTGGAAGGGCTGATGCCCAAAGGGGCCGAGCTGATGCTCTTACGCCGCCCAAGGTGGGCTTTGATCCCCCCCCGGCCGCTATGCCTTGTAGCCCTTTGTAGCTAGCCCGGCTCTAGAGGGTCATCTTCGACTTAACGTGGCTCCGGACCCGCCTTTAACCCCCGCTCTGCTCAGCCCCGCGCATTCACCGGAGACGGGACGAGGGCCATACGGCGAGGGCCGCCTGACTGGCTGGCGGCACGGGAGCGCATCTGAGGGTGCCAGGAAGACCTTTTCCCCAGTCCCCCGCCCCCGAGAGGGGCTCCGGGCAGGGGCCTTGGGACACTGGGCCTTGCAAGTCGGGGATGGGGACGGCGGAAGGGAAGGCGGGACATAAGGTGACAAAGCAAGAGGGAGCTCACGGCTCCCCGTGGGCAGTGGGGACAAGACCATCGCCCCCCTCCCGGCTGGAAGGAGCCTGTCCTTTGTCCCCATTTTGGGGCGATTCACATGAATGGCAGGAAGGGACAGGTGATGAATGGGGGGGGGCTGCCATGTTTCACCCCATGGTCCGGCTGCCTGGGCCCTCAGCTCCCGGGCAGCCCGGACACGGTGCAGTCTGAGCAGGCCGGGCCCTTTGCACTGGGGGTACGTATGGACCAGAACCAGACGGCCTGGTTCTGCGGGCGGCCAGCCTGGCTTTCTTAGAGCTCTAACGATTTATTTATTCACCCAAAGCCACGCATGGGCTTGTGGGGAGGGTCCCCGTCCCTGGGCAGCCTGGGAAAAAAGCCCTGAATGGCTTGAAATACTGGAAAATAATTTTCAAAGAGCTGCTTCGGCAAGATGTACAAAGGTAGAGGCACTATTTTATTGCTGTAATATTGTATGATACGTTAACTGTACATTAATTCCTGTTGTCATTTATTGTAAATGTATCGGGGTTTTATTAACAATAAACACTTGTTAACAGTGAGTCTCTGTGCTGGGTCCTGGGGCCGGCGGGACGGGGACGTCGGCCTTGGTGTCTGGGCCGGCCGGTGGGCAGAGACCCCCGGGAGCCAAAGAACTCTGCATTGACCTCCCCCACGTTCCCATCCCAACTCTTGCCACTAACATCCCCCCCCGGACCCCAATAAAACGAGGAGTTTGGACTAAATGATCACTCGGGTCCCATCCATAGCTGAATCCCAGAGTGCTGAGCTCCTGTGGCTGCCCTGGGTCAGTGCTGTTTCCCTATTGGAAAAACAGGGCAACTTGCGAGTCTTATCAGGGCCAGACGGGCCCTGATCACAGTAATTATAAAAATATAATAGTATACATTATATATTATAATTAATATTATAAACATTATAAAAATATAGTGTGCATAATAGGATTATTATAATCAATATATTATGTATAATTAATATATATTATATATAATAAAATATATTTTATGATATGATTAATATAAAATCATAAAAATTATTATAATTAATATTATAAAAATATAAATATGTAGGGTCAGCTAGGTGGCACAGTGGATAGAGCACCAGCCCTGAAGTCAGGAGGTCCCGAGTTCAAATCAGACACTTAGCTGTGTGACCCTGGGCAAGTCACTTGAGCCCAATTGCCTCAGGGGAAAAAATGAGAAATATAAAAATTTATATTAGGTTTGGGCCTGGACATGCAAAGCACTTTATAAGCCCGAGGAAGGATTTTAGCAATCTCAGAACAGCTCAGTGAAGGAGGGAGGGATTACAGGTTGGTTTTTCTGTTTTCTCCTTGGACCTACAGTTTCATGGGTGTTGGGAGCCCCGGGAGATGGGTGCCCGCTTTGCTAACAAGCTCTTACAGAGACCGCCAGGACAGAGAAGAGCAGAATCTGACCCCGGATTTAGACACCTGCCCTCTGATGATCACCTTCAAACAAAAAAGATAATGGACTATTGTTCACCTGACTCTCTGCTCTCCTCCTACGAAAGGAAGAAAAAAGCCTCTTGCAATGAATGACCTAATAGAAATGACAGCTATAATTACTGGTACATCTGCCCAGGAAAGGTCAAAAGGAAGCAATGGACACAACCAGAAAGGAGATCTCAGTTTGTCTGGGCTCTGCCACCGAAACAACTTTGGCAGAAACAAACACTTCATCTAGGTGACCTCAGTTTTCCCTATCTGTAAAATGGGCATCATATTATTCTGACTACTTACCGGTTGCTCTGAGAAAAGTGCTTTGTAAACCTGAAGGAGCTATCTGCCTGCTCCCAGAACACAAAGTAAGCTGCTTACAGGGACTCTTAGGGAGAGCAGGGACTGCTGATGTTTTATTTTGAGTCCCTAGCTCAGAACCTCACGGTTCCTACTTAATACTTGTTAAATAGATATTATTATATGTGTGTATGTTCTTTTTAAAAATAAATTATAATTTTTAAATATATTTTTATGTATCCAGTATATATTATATAAATCTGGGTATATATATATACACACATACTGTTGTCTCTAAGGTTGCTTTAACTTAATTATTATTTTCTGGAGAGGCTGCAAACCCCAAGTTTTAGTATCATGATCTAGATCTGGAAGGAACTTCAGAAGTGATGTAGCCCATTTGGCAGATAAGGAAACTGAGGTGGGGGGAGTGTGATATGCCCAAGTAAGGCTTAGGATCCAACCTTCTTTCCCAGCAGGAGATGGGGCAGGTGTTCTGGAAGGCATTGTTAGCTCGTCCCCTGGGCATGCTTTTATTGGGGGGGGGGCTTTATTTATTTATCCTTAGACCAGCCTTTAATAAGCATTTATAAGTCACTCACACTCCGCCACCCTGAAGGGTCCTGAGACTTCTCCACCTCCCTCCATCCCTCCTCCTATCTTGGTGTGGAATATCTGGGGTCACCATCAGGAGAGATTGGGGACCGTGGGCAGTGAGTGGAATGATGGGCCGGAGCTGCGGGTTCGAATCCCACTCCCAACACTTCCAAAGAGATCTGCTGTACCTTCTTATGAAAAGGGGATAATAATGGCATGCAGCAAACCATAAAGTACAGTATAAATGTTGGCTATTATTATTGGCCCGCAGTGTCTGTCTCTATTTTACTCACGAGATCCGCCCGGGTAGCCAGGAGCAGAGGGAATATTTGCACCCCGGTTCGGACCGTAAGTCCGGGCCTCCTCCCACGAGACTGTGGTCACTCTCGGTCTTCTGGACAGACCAGCTTGTGGTCAAAGGCAGCCTCCAAGCGGCTGCTTGCTTACCGGCCCGGCCTGGCTCTGCTGCCCCTCAGCTCGGGTTTCCGGAGGTGGGTGGCAGGTGAGAGCCGCTCGCCCGGCCTGTTTTTCAGACTGAGCTCTGGGCCAAAGATGGTCAGTGACGCTTCCTGCCCAGGACCTGGTGGGATGAGGGCCCGGTGTCCGGGGCTTGCCCATGGGGCTCCCAGGGGAGCCTGGACCTGCCCCTGGGGTGACTGCCTTCCTCCTTCCATCCCAACCCAAGGCCTCTTTTTGCCCAAGCTGGACCAGGTCTTGGGACCAGAACAGGCTGGGGAAGGGACGGAAGGAGCCCTCCAGTGTGCGGTCATGTCGCCCTCTGGGGGCAGACCCAGAAAGCCCAGTTTCTCATATGGTTCTTCCAAGGGGCCCGGGCCTGAGCTATGGAGGGCATTGAACCCTCCTGGGCGACCAAAGAGCCCATTCAGAACTAGCCTCTGACACATGGTAGCTGTGTAAGCAGGACACTCTCCGCAATTATAATTACCAGTAAAGGCGCTGAGCCAGTGGGGGAAGGAGCTTTCCCACCAGAAGTTCCCTACAACCAGCAATTAATAAGAATTATGTCCTAGAGATTGGGGATACAGAGGCAAAGGCAAGAGAGTTCAGCCTTCAGGAAGGAAAGCAATCATTGGCTCCAATGGAAAGGAGCATCTGTATGAGCCTGGGGGTCCCATATAGGAGACCCCCAGGAAGACAGCTGTCTTTCCCCACTCGGAGTCTCCTCCAGAATCTCTCATCTGAGCCGATCATGGCTCCCACCATCGACTTCCCTGCACGTATTTCCCATCTCCTTGCATATAAGGGAGGCTTATTAATAAATGTTAATTGAATTTATTTGTTGAATTAAATCTTCATTCTTATATACAGGAACTGAGGAGTGTTTGTTTGTTGGGGGTGAGAAGGAACGGACTGGAGTCCAGTTCAGCCTTCACTCAGCTGCCCAACTGTCCTGAGTTCCAAGCACAGACAATGCCATTCACCCCTTCTAGTCAATAACCCTCAATAGCTCCCTATCACTGCGAGCATCAAATAAAACTCTCCGGGCTTTTAAAGCTCTTCATAATCTAGTCTCTTTCTGCTTAAGCTTCATTCTCTTTTCAGCATCAGCCAGATCCCCTTGGAGGGAACCCTTTGCCTCAGGGAAGGCTGTATGTACACAACAGCAAGAATGTGCAGTGAACAACTAGGAAACACTCGGGTCTTCTCAGTGGGTCAGTGGTCGGAAGCGATCCCAACAGACCTTGGACAGAAAATGCCGTCCGCATCCGGAGAAAGATCTAAGGAGACCCAAAGTAAATCAACACATACTATTTCTTTTTTCTGTTTTTTTTTCTCTCATGTTTTTTTTTCTGTTGCTCTAATTTTTCTCTCCCAAAATGGTTCATAGAGCAATGTGTATTAAAAATAAATTTTAAAAGACTTTCTGTATGTATACATATATTCGATCTGTCACGTATTTTAACATAATTAACATGTAGTGGATATCCTGCCATCTAGGGGAGGGGTGGGGAGTAGGGGGGGAAAATTTGTAACAGAAAGCTTTGTAAGGGTTAATGTTGAAGAATTACCCATACATATGTTTTGCAAATAAAAAGCTTTAATAAAGAAAGAAAAAAAAAAGACTTTCCAGGGGATTAAGGAGTGTGGCTTGTTAGGTAAAAAAAATATATATATATATAATATATAAAATAATCATAATGAGCTGAAAGGATAGTGAGGTTCTAGGTGTCTAGTTCAAGCTCCTCTCTGACCCAGAGTAGGCCAGGGGAAGAGCCCTGTCTGTGGTCGCCCCCTCCCCCCCTCGCCATTCTGGATCCCCCAGTTTGGCTCCGGCTGTTGAGGTTTG
>JAJPUD010014989.1:0-39049 GCA_023553655.1 Myrmecobius fasciatus
GACTATATCAAGTTAAAAAGTTTTTGTACAAACAAAATGAATGCAGACAAGATTAGAAGGGTAGCAGTAAACTGGGAAAATATTTTCACAACCAAAGGTTCTGATAAAGGCCTCATTTCTAAAATATATAGAGAACTGACTCAAATATATAAGAATTCAAGCCATTCTCCAATGGATAAATGGTCAAAAGATATGAACAGACAATTTTCAGATGAAGAAATTCAAACTATTTCTGGTCACATGAAAAGGTGCTCCAAGTCACTATTGATCAGAGAAATGCAAATTAAGACAACTCTGAGATACCACCACACACCTGTCAGATTGGTTTAAATGACAGGAAATGATAATGATGTGTTGGAGGGGATGTGGGAAAACTGGGACACTGTTACATTGTTGGTGGAACTGTGAATGGATCCAACCATTCTGGAGAGCAATTTGGAACTATGCTCAAAAAGTTATCAAACTGTGCATACCATTTGACCCAGCAGTCTTTCTACTGGGCCTGTATCCCAAAGAGATTTTTTTATTTTTTATTTTTATTTTTATTTTTTGCTTTTTGCTGAGGCAATTGGGGTTAAGTGACTTGCCCAGAGTCACACACCGGAAGTGTCTGAGACCAGATTTGAACTCAGGTCCTCCTGACTTCAGGGCTGGTGCTCTAACCACTGCGCCACCTAGCTGCCCCCCCCCCAAAGAGATTTTAAAGGAGGGAAAGGGACCCACATGTGCAAAAATGTTTGTGGCAGCCCTTTTTATAGTGGCAAGAAACTGGAAATTGAAAGGATGCCCATCAATTGGAGAATGGCTGAATAAATTATGGTATATGAATGTTATGGAATATTATTATTCTGTAAGAAAAGACCAGCAGGATGATTTCAGAGAGGCCTGGAGAGACTTGCATGAACTGATGCTGAGTGAAATCAGCAGAACCAGGAGAACATTATACACAGCAACAAGACTATACGATGAACAATTTTGATGGACATGGTTCTCTTCAACAATGATGTGACTCAAACCAGTTGTTCAGCGATGAAGATAGTCATATACATCCAGAGAGAGGCCTGTGGGAACTGAGTGTGAACCTAAACACAGCATTTTAATGCTTTCTGTGAATATTTCCATGCATTTTGTTTTCCTTCTTAGGTTGTTTTTTCTCCTTCTCTTTCTAGATCTGATGTTTCTTGTGCAGTAAGATAACTGTATAGATATGTATACATGTATAATATTTGTGATATAATTTATCCTATTTATCATGTATTAGATTACCTGTCATCTAGGGGTGGGGAGTGGGGGCAAGGAGGGGAAAAGCTTGGGAAAAAAAATTTTTTTACAAAGGTCAATGTAGAAAAATCACTCAGATGTTTTGTAAATAAAAAGCTTTATATTAAAAAAATAAAAATAAATAAAAATTTTAAAAAAGGAAATTATATTTTCTAAAAAGGTATCATACACAGTGAATAATATCTGTAATAAACATAGTTATGCCAAGTAATGAGGCATGTAATCCTTAAAGAAAAAGTTAAATGAATTATTGAAAGAAATACAAAGCAAAACTATAATAGTGAGGGAACCTCAATTTTCCTCTCTCAGGGACTAGAATATTTTGACCAAAAATAAAGAACAAAGAAACAGAGAAATAAAGAAAAAAGAAGGACCTGAAAAATTTAAAAGAAAATTTAGGTATGATAAAACTCTGGAGGATATTGAATGAGATTAGTAAATTTGTATATGTATTTCTCAGTTGTACATGAGACCTTCACAAAAACTGAGGAGATATTATGGCATAAAAACTGAACAAGCAAAAACAGAATAATTAAATGCATCTTTTGTTAGCTATAACAGAATAAAACATATTCAATAAGGAGCCTTTGAAGAAATTTTTTTTAAAAAAATAAAAGGAAATTGAATAATTCATTACTAAAGAATGTGTCCAAAGAATAAATTATAGAAACAATCAATAATCTCATTAAAAATAATAATGACATTGAGACAACATAACATTTTTTGGAATGCAGTCAAAACAATACTTAGGAAAAAAAGTATTTTTTTTTCCACCAATAAAGAAGAAATGAAAAATTGCTGGGAACTATTGCACCCAACTATATAATAATAACTCTAACAATAAACATGAAGTAGATAAATATCTTCAAAATATAAATTGCCTAGATTAACACAAGAGTAACTGAAGTACTTCAATCATCATATTTTAGAAAACAAATTGAAAATGCCATAAATTAATTCTCCCTCTTTCTACAAAACAAAACAAAAACAGAACTCAATACTAGAAATTTACAAGTCAAATCAAGAAAATAAAGAATATTTAAATCAAATATATTAACTCCTTGAAAGAACAAAAATCAAAAGTAAAAGATTTTACCAAATTCCCTTTATTATTATCTATTATCTAATATAATTTTTATTTTCCCCAGTTACAAGCAAAACAATTGTTTTACATTTTTTAAATTTTTGAGTACCAGATTTTCTCCCTTTTTCTTCAACCTCACCCCCCATTAAGGCACAAGTGAAGTTATGCAAAATAGTTTTATAAAAGTCATGTTGCAAAAGAAAACTTAGATCTCCCCCCAAGAAAAATAGTTTTTTTAAAAAAATTATGTTTAAATCATTCATCAGACACAATCAGTTCCTTTTCTGCATATAGATAACATTTTTCATCCTAAGTCCTTCAGAGTAGTCATGTATCATTGTATTGCTTAGAATAGCAAAGCCATCCCACAACACTGCTATTACTTTGTACACACTACATTTCTCTTTGCTTGAATTCATGGAGGACTTTGCAGGTTTTGATGAGAGCATCCTGCTTATCATCATAATCATATACTACAATTTATTCAGCCATTCCCCAATTGATGGACTTTCCCTCAGTTTCCAATTCTTTGCCCTAAGAAATGAGCAGCAACAAATAATTTTGTACATATGGGTATTTTTCATTTCTTTTAAATCTTTTTTGGTACCTATGCCTAGTAGTTATATTGTTAGGTAAATATGTGTGATTTTATAGCCCTTTGAGCATAGTTCATATCTCCTTATAATTTGTCAATTGAGGAATGGCATTTTTTAAAATAGATTTGACCATTTCCCTATACATTTGAAAAATGAGGCATTCATCAGAGAAACTTGCTTCAAAATTATTTCCCCAGTCACTATCGCTAACTATATTTCTCTTGTTTATTATATTTTCTCTCCCCTTTCATGCTGATCCTCCTCAAAAATGTTTCGATTTCTACACATCTCCCAGATTAGCTAAAATGACACAAAAAGATAATGATAAATGTTGGAGGGCTTGTTGGGAAACTGGGACACTAATATATTGTTGATTGAGTTGTAAACTGATCCAAACATTCTAAAGAGTAGTTTGGAACTATGGCCAAAGGACTATCAAATTGCAAACCCTTTGATTAAGCATTGTCTCCACAAGGTCTGTATCCCAAAGAGATCATAAAAATGGAAAAGGATTGACTTGTGCAAAATGTTTGTAGCAGCCCTTTTTATAGTGGCAAGGAACTGGAAATGACTGGATGCCCATCAGTTGGAGAATGGCTGAATAAGTTATGGTATATGAATGTTATGGAATATTATGATCAATTCTGTTGGATGTGGTTCTTTTCAACAATGAAATGATTCAGACCAATTCCTGTAGACTTGTGATGAAGAGAGTCATCAGCATTCAGAAAGAGGACTGTGGGGACTGAATGGGAATCATCTCATAATATTTTCATGTTTCTGCTGTTGCTGTTTCTTACTTTTCTTCTCTCTCTTTTTTCTTTTTGATATGATTTTTCTTGTGCAGTATAATTGTATGGAATATGTATAAAAGAATTGCACATGTTTAACATATATTGGATTACTTGCCATCTAGGCGAGGGGGAGTGAGAGAAAGGAAGGAGAAAAATTTTGGAACACCAGGTTTTGCAGTGGTGAATGTTGAAAACTATCTGCATATATTCTAAAAATAAAAAAGCTATTATTTTTGTAAAAAGTGTTTTGCTTTGAGCCAATTCTGATAAAAGTAAGGTTCACTCATTCCCTTACTCTTCCCCCCTTCTCCAATATAAAACCTTTTTCTTTCCTCTTTTTGATGGCAGATAATGTATGCCATTCCACTTCTCCCTTTCCCCTTTTCCTTTTTAAGGATTTGCCTTACTTTTCCAAACTGTTGACCCTCTCTTGAAAACTCATTTCTTTTCTCATTTTTTCTTCTACTTCTTTTATTTGCCTTTGACAGTCTTTTATGAGCACTTTCAGAAGCCTCTTTGGGCTTGAGACAAATTCACATCACTCTTTGAGAACTTTTCTGTGGAGCTTTGTCTTCAACTGATTTGGTGGTTTGGTCTTTCCTGTCTTTTCTTTCCATAATATCACTTTCTATAGTCAAGGTTCTTTTCTATTTCTTGTTCTTTTTCTTTCCTTTTCTTTTGGTATTTTCTCTCTCTCTTTTTTTTTAACTTTTATGGTTTAGCTCTGCTCCTGGTATAAAGGGCACACTGTCCCAAACTTCCTATGCAATTCTGAGGCCTGCCTTTGAGCACAGGGGTCTCTTGTGTTTGCAGGAGGTAGCAAAATAGAATACTTGTATAAAATTTGTATTTTCAAGAAAAAAAATTCCTACTTTAGTTTTTATAAAAAATACATTCCATTCGGTATTTTGAGTCTATCCCTACTAAATATGAGATGAGTAACATTCTTGACAGCATCTGAGATCATGGAGGATTGTTCTTAAGGATGTTTAAGTTATTTGTTTTTACACAGCAGTTGCTATTATATAAATTGTTCCCCTGGTTCTGCTCATTTTATTATGTCTCATTCCATGCAAGTCTTCCTTCTCAGGATTCTTTGAAATCTTCCTTTTTGGCAATACAATATTCTTCCATTATATTATATAGCATAATTTTTTCAACTGTTCTCCTATTAAAAGAAATTTCTTTAGTTTCTAGTTGTTTGCCTCCACAAAAATAGTAGCCATAGATATTTTTGTACATCTGTGTCCTTTTCCTCTTTTTTTTAATTGTGTTGGTATATGTTGGAGGGAAGGGTTAATAGAGACTGAGACCTAGTAGCAGAATTGTAAGATAAAGGAGTATGAAAATTCAGTCATTTAAGAATATGTCAAACCTGTTTTTCAGAATGACTGGACTAATTTAACAATACATTAATAGCGTATCAATGTACCTATTTTTTTCCCAGAAATTCCTCCACAATTTTTCATGGCAAATATTTTTGGCTAACTTGTCTTTTGATGGATAGGAGATAGAAACTCAGAATTATTTGCTTGGTATTTATTTGAATATTAATTAATTACACATTTTTATATATTTATTAGTAATTTAGAATTACAATTAGTAATTTAGAGTTCTTATTTAGAAAATCACAAGTTCATATCTTTTTACCATATAATAATTAGTGAATTAAAGATTTAAGAAGCCCTTTGTCATAGATTTGAATCAGTTCTATAGATTGACAATAATATAGACATATCTATCTCTAAGATATGAAACTGTACAAAAATCCCCTCTCCTCCATTTCTTTTTTTTTAATAATAAAGCTTTTTATTTACAAAACATATCAGTGATTTTTCTACATTGACCTTTGCAATAACTTTTTTTCCCAAGCTTTTCCCCTCCTTCCCCCCACCCCTCACCCCTACATGACAGGTAATCTAATACATGCTAAATAGGATAAATTATATGACAAATACAATACATGTATACATATCCATACAGTTATCTTACTGCACAAAAAACATCAGATCTAAAAAGAGAGGAAGAAAAAAACAACCTAAGAAGGAAAACAAAATGCATGGAAATATGCATACAAAGCGTTAAAATGCTGTGTTGTGGTTCACATTCAGTTCCCACAGGCCTCTCTGTGGATGGATATGACTATCTTCATCGCTGAACAATAGGAACTGGTTTAAATCACATCATTGTTGAAGAGAACCATGTCCATCAAAATTGATCATCATATAGTCTTGTTGCTGTGTATAATGTTCTCCTGGTTCTGCTGATTTCACTCAGCATCAGTTCATGCAACTCTCTCCAGGCCTCTCTGAAATCATCCTGCTGGTTGCTTCTTACAGAACAATAATATTCCATAACATTCATATACTATAATTTATTCAGCCATTCTCCAATTCATGGGCCTCCTTTCAATTTCCAGTTTCTTGCCACTACAAAAAGGGCTGCAACAAACATTTTTGCACATGTGAGTCCCTTTCTCTCCTTTAAAATCTCTTTGGGATATAGGCCCAGTAGAAACACTGCTGGGTCAAATGGTATGCACAGTTTGATAACTTTTTGAGCATAGTTCCAAATTGCTCTCCAGAATGGTTGGATCCGTTCACAGTTCCACCAACAATGTATCAGTGTCCCAGTTTTACCACATCCCCTCCAACACTTATCATTATCACTTCCTGTCATTTTAGCCAATCTGACAGGTGTGTAGTGGTATCTGAGTTGTCTTAATTTGCATTTCTCTGATCAATAGTGACTTGGAGCACCTTTTCATGTGACCAGAAATACTTTCAATTTCTTCGTCTGAAAATTGTCTGTTCATAAATTTTGACCATTTATCCATTGGAGAATGGCTTGAATCCTTATATATTTGAGTCAATTCTCGATATATTTTAGAAATGAGGCCTTTATCAGAACCTTTGCATGTAAAAATATTTTCCCAGTTTACTGCTACCCTTCTAATCTTGTCTGCATTCACTTTGTACAAAAACTTTTTAACTTGATATAGTCAAACTTATCTATTTTGTGATTAATGATGACCTCTAGTTCTTCTTTGGTCACAAATTCCTTCTCCCTCCACAGGTCTGAGAGGTAAACCATCCTACATTGTTCTAATTTGTTTATAATATCATTCTTTATGCCTAGATCATGAATCCATTTTGACCTCATCTTGGTATATGGTGTTAGGTGTGGGTCAATGCCTAATTTCTTCCATACTAGTTTCCAATTATCCCAGCAGTTTTTGTCAAATACTGAGTTTTTATCCCAAAAACTGGGGTCTTTGGGTTTATCAAACACTAGATTACTATTGTCATTGGGTATTTTGTCCCGTGAACCTAACCTATTCCACTGATCCACTACTCTATTTCTTATCCAGTACCAAATGGTTTTGGTGACCACTGCTTTATAATATAGTTTTAGATCTGGTGCAGCTAGGCCACCCTCATTTGCATTTTTTTTCATTAATTCCCTCGGAGTTCTTGACCTTTTGTTTTTCCAGATGAATTTTGTCGTTATTTTTTCTAGGTCAGTTAAATAATCTCTTGGGAGTTTGATTGGTATAGCACTAAATAGATACATTAGTTTAGGTAGTATTGCCATCTTTATTATATTCGCTCAACCTATCCAAGAGCACTTAATGTTTTTCCAATTGTTTAGATCTGACTTTATTTGTGTGGAGGGTGTTTCGTAGTTTTGCTCATGTAGATCCTGACTTTCCCTTGGCAGATATATTCCCAAATATTTTATACTATCAATAGTTATTTTGAACGGAATTTCTCTTTGTATCTCTAGCTGTTGGATTTTGTTGGTGATGTATAAAAATGCTGACGATTTATGTGGATTTATTCTGTATCCTGCAACTTTGCTAAAGTTGTGGATTAATTCTAATAGTTTTTTAGTTGATTCTCTAAGGTTCTCTAGGTAGACCATCATATCATCTGCAGAGTGATAATTTGGTTTCCTCATGACCTACTCTAATTCCTTTAATCTCTTTTTCTTGTCTTATTGCCAAGGCCAGCATTTGAAAATATAATTTCCTTTTTAATATTTTTAAATTAGGTCTATGTTTCTTTTACCTTGTATGAAATTAAGATTGCTACATCTCCTTTTTTTTTAACTTCAGCTGAAGCACAAAATTTTTACTAAAGTCCTTTATTTTTAACTCCTTAGCTATCTTCATTTTTAAACAGGATTTCTTGTTAAAAAAAACATATTCTAAACAACATCTAACATACTATTAAAATTCTGGATTCTAATCCATTCTGTTATCCCCTTTGGTTTTGTAGGTGAATTATTCTTATTCACATTCACAGGTATGATCAATGATTGTATTACCTACACCTTTCTCTCATACTTTTGCTTCTCTTCTTCCCTTAAGCTTTAAGACTTTTTTTTTTCTTTTCCCTAATCCCTACCTTAATTTATATTTCCTCTTATGCTATCTCCTTTTTTACTTCCTTTTTAAATTATTTTTCTTTGTGGGATAAAATATATTTCTCTACCTAACTCTATATTTGTGTGCATATGCATGTGTATTCTTACCTCCTTTGACTAATTCAAATTAGAGTGAGGTTCAAGTATCACAAACCCTTCCCCATTCTATTTGCCTTATTGTATAGACTATTAAATGTGTTTCCTATATATTTCAGAAATTTTTTTCCAATATTTCTCTACTTCCCTTCCCGTTTTCAATGGGTTTTTCCTTCATCTTTCCATTATTCTTTGAAGATGAACAAAACTTATCTGAATCAATACTATGCCTAAATTTCAGGCCATAGAAAAAGAGACCTGAAAATGAAAACTTCATGGGATATTGTAGCTAAATTCCATAGATCATGGAGAAAATAATACAAGCAGCCATAAAGAAACAATTCAAATATCAAGGAGTTATAATCAGGGTTACCCAAGTCTTAGCAGCTTTCACTTAAATGACCAAAGGGCCTGGAATATGATATTCTGGAGGGCAAAGGAACTTGGACAGCAAGCAAGAATCATCTATCCAGCAAAATTTAGCAAAACTTTTCAGGAGAAAAGATGGACATTCAGTGAAATAATGGATTTTCATTTATTTATGATGAAAAGACCAAAGATCAAACAAAAAAATGTGCTTCAAATAGAGAACTCAAGAAAAGCATAAAAAGGTAAAAAGGGAAGAAAAAAATATGTTTTTTAAAGATTAAAATATTTAGATCCCTATATGGGAAAATGACGTTTTTTAACTTTTGAGAACTGCATATTTGTTAAGAGTATTCATAGAGAGTGTACATATAGTTCAACTTTACTATAATGATACAAAAAAGAAGCTACAAATGGAAAAGGGATTGTAAATCCTAAATTACATCACATGAAGCAGCAAAAAAAGACCTATTATAATTGAGGGAAAGAAGAGAGGAGGGTAAGCATTGTGTGAATCTTAGTCTCATCAGATTTGGCTCAAAGAGAAAATATCAGAAATATTTAATTTAATATAGAAACCTATGTCATCCTATAGGGAAGTAGGAAGAGAAAGGGGGAAGGAAAAGGGGGAGGTAACAGAAGGGAGAAGAGAAATAGAAAGGGAAAGTGATAAGGAGGAGAGAGTGGCTATAAAAGAGGAAGGCAAATTGAGGGAGGTGATGGTCAGAAGCAAAACACTGAACAGAAGGGAAAGGGGAAAAGAGAAAAATAGTACTTGGGGAAAATAAGATGGTGGAAAAACACAGAGTTAGTAAGGTTAACTATGAATGTGAATGGGATGTACTCTCTCATAAAATGGAAGCAGATAGCAAACTGGATTAAAAGCCAGAATCCTATAATATGTTGTTTATAAGAAATACATTTAAAGCAGAGTGATACACAGAGTAAAGGCAAAAGGCTTCAGCTGAAGTAAAAAAAAAAAAGCAGGAGTAGTGATCCTGATTTCATATAAAGCAAATGAAAAAAATAGGTCATATTCAAAGAGATAAGGAAGGAAACTACATCTTGCTAAAGAATATCATAGAAAATAAATAATATCAATACTAAACATAAAAGCACCAAGTGGTATAGCATCCAAGTTCCTAGAGAAGTTAAGAGAGATGCAAGAAGATATACATGACAAAATTATACTAGTGGAGGATCTCAACCTTGTTCTCTCACAACTAGACAAATTGAATCACAAAATAATAAGAAAGAAGTTAATGAGATAAATAAAATTTTAGAAAAGTTAGGTATGATATACCTTTGGAGAAAATTGAATGGAGACAGGAAGGAATGTACTTTTTTCTTGGTGGCACATGAAACCTACATAAAAATTGACCATATATTAGGGCATAAAAAACTCAAAATCAAATGCAGAAAGGCTGAAATAGTCAATGCACCTTTTCCAGATCATCACACAATAAAAATTAGATGTAAAATATGGTCAGGGAAAAAATAGACTGAAAATTAATTGGAAACTAAATAATCCAATCCTAAATAATGAGTGGATAAAACAACAAATCATACACATAATTGATAATTTCATCCACGAGACTGACAATAATGAGACAGCACAGCAAAATTTATGGGATGCTGCCAAAGCAGCTCTTAGAGGAAGTTTTATATCTCTAGATGCTTACTTACATAAAATAAAGAAAACATAAATGAATTGGGCATGCAACTAAAAAAGCTAGGAACCCCAATTAAACACATAATTTGAAATCCTGAAAATACAATCAATGAAACTGAAAAAGAAAAAAATAACTATTGAACTAATAAACAAAAATAAGAATTGGTTTTATGAAAAACCAACAAAATAGATAAACCCTTTATTTAATTTGTTTAGAAAAAAAGAAGAAAATCAAATCTTTTTATCAAAATTGAAAAGGGTGAACTTTTCACCAATGAAGAGGAAATTAGAGCAATAATTAGGAGCTACTTTGTCAGACATAAATCTGATAATCTTAGTGAAATGGATGAATACTTACAAAAATAATTTGCCCAGATTAACAGAGGGGGAAATAAATTACTTTAATAGTACCATTTTAGAAAAATAATTTGAACAAGCTAGAAATCAACTGCCTAAGAAAAAAATCTCCAGGACTAGATGAATTTACAGTTAAATTATACCAAATATTTAGAGAATAATTAATTGCAACATTATGCAAACTTTTTGGAAAAATAAGAAAATACCAAATTCCTTTTGTGACACAGATATGATACTGATAATTAAACCAGATAGGGTCAAAACAGAGAAAGAAAATTATAGAACAATTTTCCTAATGAATGTGGTTGCAAAAATGTCAAAGTGAAAATTAGTATGGCAGAAAATGGGTATTGATCCATATCTAACACCATATACCAAGACAAAATGGATTTATGATTTTGAAATAAAGAGTGACACTACAAACAAATTAGAAGAACAAATGATAGTCTACCTCTCAGATCTGTGAAGAAGGAAAGAATCTGTGACCAAAGAAGAACTGGAGTACTTTATGGAATACAAAAGGGATAATTTTGATTATATTAAGTTTAAATATTTTTGTGCAAACAAAACCAATGCAAACAAGATTAGAATGAAAGCAGTAAACTGAGAAATATTTTTACATTCAATAGTTCTAATAATTTTTAAATTATTTCTAAATTATATAAAAATTTTACTCAAATTTATAAGAATACAAGGCATTTTCCAAATTGATAGTCAAAGGATATGAACAGCAATTTTCAGACAATAAATTTAAAACCATTTCTAGTCATATGAAAAAAATGCTCCAAATCACTATTGATCATAAAAATGCAAATTAAGATAACTCTGAGATACCACTACACACCTGTCAGATTGCCTACGATGACAGGAAAAGATAATGGTGAATGTTGAAGGGGATGTGGAAAAACTGGGACACATACCTTTTTGGTGAAGTTATAAACTGACCTGACCATTCTGGATAGCAATATGGAGCTATATCCAAAGGACTATCAAGCTGTGCATTCCCTTTGATCCATCAATATCTCTACTGGGTCTGTATCCCAAAGAAATCATAAAAAAAGGAAAATGACCAACACGTGGAAAGATACTTGTAGCATCCCTTTTTATACTGGCAAGGAACTGGAAACTGAATGGATGCCCATCAGTTGGAGAATAGCTGAATAAGATATGGTATATGAATGTTGTGGAATATTATTGTTCTATAAGAAATGATTAGCAGAATGATTTCAGAAAGGCCTTTATATGAACTGATATAAAGAAAAGTGAGTAGAACCAATAGAATATTGTACATAGCAGCAACAAGATTATATGAAAATCAATTCTGATGGACATGGCTCTTTTCAACAGTAAGGTAATTCAGGCTAGTTCCAATGGACAGAGCCATCTTCACTCAGAAAGAGGATTGTGGGGACTAAGTATGGATCACAACATAGTATTTTCACTTTTTTGTTATTGTTTGCTTGCATTTTGTTTTCTCCCTCATTTTTTTGTCTTTTTTGATCTGATTTTTCTTTTCTTTTCCTTTTAATTTTTTGTTAAAGCTTTTTATTTGCAGAACATATACATGGGTAATTTTTCAACATTGACCCTTGCAAAGCTTTCTGTTCCTGAATTTTTCTTTTTCTCCCTCCTCCCTCCCCTAGATAGCAGGTAGTCTAATACATGCTAATTATGTTAAAATATATGACAAATTCAATATATATATACACATATTTATACAGTTACCATGCTGTACAAGAAAAATCATGATCTGATTTTTCTCACATGTTTAACATATTGGATTAGCTAACATATAAGCTTTTTATTTACAAAACATATACATGGGTAAATTTTCAACATTGATCCTTGAAAAGCCTTCTGTTCAAAATTATGCTCTCCTTGCCCCCATCCCCTCTCTTAGATGGCAGGTAGTCTAATACATGTTAAATATGTTAAGATATATGTTAAAGCCAATATATGTATACATATTTATACAGTTATTTTGCTGCACAAGAAAAATTGGATTAAGAAGGAAAAAAAAAACTTTGAAAGAAGGCAAAATGCAAGTAAACAAGAACAGAGAGAGTGAGGATTCTATGTTGTGGTCCACACTCAGTTCCCACAGTCTTCTCTTTGGGTGAGTTTAATATATATTTGATTACTTCCATCTAAAGGAAGGCATGGAGATAAGGGAGGGAGAAAAAAAATTGGAACACAAAATTTTGCAAGGATGAATGTTGAAAGCTATTTATGCGTATGTTTTGAAAATAAAAAGCTTTGAAGAAAAAAAAGAAACACGAAGCAACCAGTTCAGTAAGACCTGAACATCATGGCTTTTGGTCTCATTATACAGGTTGTGTCTATTACAAAACCCCAAATGCCAGAAGCCATAAGAAAATATTTTGAACTAATGGAAGCTGAGAATAACAAACTCATAGCTACACAGAAACAAAAGGTAATGGTGAAAGAAACAGAAAGGAAACGTGCCATTATAGAAGCAGAGAAAACAACACAGGTAGCAAAAATTCAATTTCTGCAGAAGGTGATGGGGAAAAATTGAGGGATGCATTTCTGAAATTGAATATGCTACATTTATTGTTCAAGAGAAGGCAAGAGTAGATTCAGACTATTACACTATACACAACCTTGCTACTTCAAACAAGCTCTAACTAAACTAACTAAACTAACTATTTGGATGTTGAAAAGTACAACAGCATTGCTATAACTAGTAAGATCTACTTTGGCAGCAGTAACCCAAATATACTTATGATTTCCTTCTGTGCTTTCAAATATCCCAATGCCAGGATTGGGAAAAAAAAATCTTTCTCTTCTCTAGGGAGACATCAGAACCCTCTGAAAAAAGCCCCCCTGGAAACAAAGCAAGCACAGGTTAATTCAAGAGCTAGACAAACTTTTCTGAACCATGATATGACAATCAAGGAGGGTGAGTAGGAGGCAATAATTGGGACAAGAGTTACAATGACTCTGCAAATTAATTCGCAGAAGATATTATGTTCTCCTAGAACAGGTCTGATTTATTCACTCACTGTAGGAAATGGCTCTCTGTCAGTCAGGTGGTTTTCTACAACCACAACTCTTTCAAGCTCTATGTGTTCCTTTATAAGGAAAGTACTTGTGAATAAAGGAAAAAACAACAATAATAACTAATGATAGAACACTGCTTGCAACAGAATAAAATATGTATAAATTACAGCTTTTTTAAAATGGCAATGTGAAAATGTTTACATCACTTTACATCAGAAAATGTGTTTGCAGCCCAAAGAGATTCAAGTATATGGTAAGTATAGTAAATTCTACAAATGATTGTGTCTCAGGCTCATTATTCTCCCCTTTGGGGTCTAGATTCAAATTTAACAGAAGAGATTGACATCTAATCCATTGAGGTTCCTTGGGAAAAGGCCTTCTAAATGAATGGATTCTGTTATTTGTTTTGTCCAGTTGTTCCATAAACCTTGCCATCCAACTAGAAACTCATGAAGATTTCTTATTGCCACATCTAGGTATATGGACATCACTATAGATGAGGAGATTCAACTGCAACAGACTTAGGGACAAGGTACTCCTAATTCAAAGATCATTAAACTAACTCTCTCTTATATCAATCAAGTACTGCAGTTCCTGATTTTCCCACATTTTGGAGATTGTTGAGCTTTATCTCCACCTAAGAAGTTTTTAGCCACAAGTAGAAAATTGAAATACATCAGTCTCAGAAAAATAGATTTCCAAAGAGAGAGAAAAAAAAAGATAAGATGGATTTACAAGGAAATTTTGCCCAACCATCTGGGACAATGATAGTGAATAAAACACTGGTCCTTGAGCTAGAAAGAGCTGAATTCAAATCTAACCTCATTCATTTACTAATTCTGTGGCACTGGGCCAGAAATATTAAAATAAAATCTAAGAAATGAAAAAAATAGAAGAAAAACATAAACAGTATAAATAACATATCTAGAAGACAAATTGAGAAGATTTTAAAATTTTGGACTATCTGAAACCTATGTCCAAAAGAAACAATCTAATTATTTTATTTATTTTTAACTAAATTAATTTTTAATTAAAAAGTATGTATTTTATTCTGTACTTAAACAAAACAAGGATTTGTATAATAGTAGAATAAAAAAGATGATTATACATGAAATACAAATCTATTAAGTACAACTTGTTCCTTTTAAATATGTAATAAAATGATCATGTAAATTGTACAGATTAACAATATTGTAAAGATATTCAACTATGAAAGACTTAATAACTCTGATGATAAACTACTATTCCAAAGGGCTCCATATGAAAAATGCTATCTGCCAACTGATGGAATTGAGTGCAGATTAAAACACATTTTTTCTTCTTTCTTTTCCTTGTTTTTAATTATTTTGGAGAGGGGGAACATGAATAATATGGAAATATTTTTACAAAACTTCATATTTATAATGAGTATTATATTTGTTGCCTTTTCAATAAGTATTGAGGGGTATTGCAACACGGGGAGATATGGAATTGAACATAAAGGCCCAACACTCTGTCTCAACATCAAATAGTTCTTAATGAGTCATGTGCACAGGGTTTCATAGCTAGAAAGTGTCTAAGGCTAAATTTGAACTCCTAATCCAGTACTTTATCTATTGAACTACCAATTCTCTCACCCTTTACTGTAGGTCTTTAAATGGAGCATGAATGACTCTTTGTTGGGCATGTTGCAATGCATTCTTTTACACACATAGATTGGATGAAATTGACCCTGAAGTTCATCCTAACTTGAGGAAACAATGGAAAAAATGAAGATGAAATTTTAAAATGATCCTTATTAAAGAGTAGCAATCAAACAAAGATGTGTTTTTTTTAAATCAATCAACAATGCAGGTAGTGGAACACCATTCTAGCAAAACGAGTTCATGCGGCCCTAGGTAGGTATGTGCCCAGACAGCACTATGGATCACTAAAATTTCATAGGTTTCTTCTTGGGAGGTATTGTTACTTTCAATATCCTCAATTCATGAAAAAAATGAATTATTTTTGCTCCATGAACCTTTGTGCTTGGAAGATTACCAAACCATTACATTGAAGACAATGATAATTGAAGGCAATGAATTCAGTAAAAGGTCTCTAATGTTTATTTATCTCAGTGCCTGGCACATAGTAGGTGCTTAATAAATATTTCTTGATTGATTGATTAGTGTAAGGAGTGGGAAAAGAAGTTAAATCTGCTTCTGTGTAATTTGTATCTTATTTGGGATCTCTAGCATCAAACAGAACACATTTGCTTCCTCTCCAACTGATAGCCTTTCAAATACTTGAAGACAACTATTACGTTCACCCCTTTTCATACATGCTTCCTTTAACTAACCCTCTTAATGGTATATTTTAAGGTCCATTATTATATTAGCAACCACATTTTGACTCCTAGATGAGATATAGTATCTTGAGATACCAATCTAAGGAACCAGAATATAAAAGATTGAATTTGAAGGGCATATGGGGACTGTGGGGATTGCATTTTTTCCTTTTCATATAACTTAGACAATAAAGATTTTAGAAAGTCTTACTAGAATAGTTAAAAGGGGCTTCTAAGTCAAATTCATGGGCAGAAAGAGGCAGCTAACTTTTCTTTGCCAACAAATGCCAGTTCTTGTCTTTTTTCTATGGCACATTGTGAGTCATATAAATTAATGAGGTTTTGAATAAGCCAAAACCATAATAAACTTTAATGAAAAATCTTCCAGAGCTCTGTGGAAAAATTAACTTTTTTTTCTCATACAAAGCATGTCTGAAAACTATGTTTTCCTGTGAACCAGAGTCACCAATGAGATTGGCTAATTCCCCTTTCAGTATGATCTTCCTTATTTAAAGTCTTGTCTGAGTTTTGCTTTTGCTTACAAAGTGGGAGGAAAAATTGTCATAGCATCTTACTTTCCAAAATGGATGAATTTGGGTGAGGGCTGAATTCAAGACAATTTGTGGTTTTTCTTTTGGGTCCACAGTCACATACATCTCCAGGATTTATTTTGTACCCTATGATTTTCCTTCCTTCTTTAGAATTATTCTGAGTGGTTCAATAGAATCACATGCACAATAGGAAATTTCATAGATGGCAATGACAACACAAGGCCGGGTTTAATTTTTACTTGTGGGCAATCTTTTTCCCCCTCAGGATTATTTTTTTAATAAGCAAAGGTTTTCTTAATTCCTAGCTCTTAAGAGATTGCTTACATCAGAAAGTAAAATACTGTCTGCTCTTATGTAGATAAAATGAGTCCTTAGGTGAAATGCAGAAAGTAGCATGAATTTTTGTAGATAGTAGACATACCCCTCTTTTTCCTATTTTCCATTCCCCCAGCTCCCATAGCCATAATTTATAATGACTTGACTCTTGTACTTGGATTCAAGAAGATTTGGACTTAAATTCCTGTTTTGATATTTACTATAAGATTGATTCTAGAGAAGTCTCATGCTTAATTTCTTCATCTATAAAGTTGGGGGATATGGAAAGATGTACTTGGAGTCCTTGATTTACAAAAGTCAACTTTGACAGCAAGAAAGCTGGCATCTGACATATCCTAAATGCTTCATCTAGTAACAAGATGTTTAACCTTTCAATGTTCCAGGTTGATTCTCTAAGACAATGAATTACACATGAATTGCTGGTGAACATCTGTTATTAGAAGGGATTTCCAGATGGGGGTTTACTTTATCAATTAAATAATGTGATTGGATTTCCCTACTCCCACATCCAAGAAAGGAAAAATAAAAGTAATAACTTTTGCCTTACAGGGATATTATGAGAATCAAATAAGATGTTATAAATCACATTGTAAAACATTAGATATATAAATTTTAGCTGCTTTAAAAACAATAATCATAGGCTGTTTATTCCCCTCATTCCAAATGCACATAATACTTCTTGCATAGAAATTTAACAACTGATGCAACCTGTCAAGTTATCCTTTGCATTTTGCTACGTAAATACATATTTGATATAAATGATTCAGTTACATGGAATATTGGAATAATAATTTTTGGTATTTAAAAATAACTTCTATTTTTATCTTTTGTATTTTATTACCTACACCTCACAGTTTATTGTTCCAGTCTCTTCCTCCAGAGGACAATACCTTCTGAAAAAGAAAAAAAAAATGCATCAGGAGAGAATTATTCAGCAAAACTGACCAGCATATTGAAAGAAATCTTATATACAGGGTTCTGTATCCACAGATCTCCATCATCTTTGGTTCCAAATTTTCCCATTATTATTTCAGAACACTTAGTTTTCAGCCTTTTGTGGTTCTTTTTATTTATATTGTTCTAGTTTTCATGTGTATTGCCATAATTCTTCATATTTCACTTTTCATCAATTTGAATAAACCTTCCCATGCTTCTATTCTGTTTCCATACAATACATTCATCATTTTATAGGTAAATAATACTTTGTTACAATCATGCATCACAGTATTTTTTACTTTTCCCAATATTTGAATATCACCTTTGTTTATATTTTTTGCTACTACAAAATGTTTTGCCCTGAATGTTTTCGTACATTCCTATTACTTTTAAATGCTAAAGTTTGTCATAGATACTTGTAGTTGTCAGATATATTTTAGTTAACTTTGCAAGGGTTCACATTTTGTCTGTGGTGAGGAATGTAGCCACTGTCTTTATGCTAGTTTATCCAAATACTTATCATAAAGACTTGTTTGTCACTAATGACTGCCATCAGACATTAACCAGGCCTCTCTATGTTCCTATGGCATTTTTTTTTTTGCTGAGGCAACTAGGATAAAAATAATTTGGCTTATCTCAGAACAAAATTAGCCAACATTTGAAGCTTTATTTGTTTAATGGTTTTCCAATAATAGAAGTGATTTCCCTGGGTATTAGTAGGTTTATATTATGATACTCTTCAGATAGAGGCTGGAGGAGCTAATTGAGATGTGGACAAGAGTACAGGTTATCTCCTGAGCCTGAAGAAGTGAACTTATTCTTTTTTTTTTAGGAATTAATGTTCTTTTCTTAATCATTTCAAATAAATAGCAACAGAATTTTTAAAATAGACCAAATAACACAAAGTAGCCTGCACTATTTAGAGTCACATTCTTGTTTACTGAGAAGGAGATGACAGTAAAGCTAAAAGAAGAAACAGTGTTTTTGTTTGGAATGTGTAAATGTTGGTTCACAATGTTGCTATGCAATAGAAAAAAATACAACTTAGTTTCTACTAGCAGCTCCAGGATTTATTTGATGGGTGCTTCTATGAAAGTCCTTTAAACTTTCCAAGACTCAGTATTTTTTTTTTTTATTAAAGCTTTTTATTTGTATAACATATGTCTGGGTAGTTCCCCAGCATTGATCTTTACAAAGCTTTCCATTGCAAATTTTACCCCTAGTCCTCTCCCTTCCCCTAGATGGCAGGAAGTCCACTACATGTTAATAATGTTGAAATACATGACAATTTATGCAAGAAAAATCCTATATACAAGAAAAAAAAGAAAATCAGAGAAAGGCAACACAATGCAAGCAAATATCAATAGAGATCATGAAATTGTTATGTTGTGGTCCATATTTCATATCCCTCTCACTGGGTGTATATGGTTTTCTTCAGTGAACAATTGTAACTGGTTTGAGACAATTCTTTGTTGCAGAGAGCCATGTCCATCAGAATTGATCATCATGTAATACTGTTGTTGCTGTGTATGATGATCTCCTGGTTCTGATCGTTTCACTCAGCATCAGTTCATGCAAGTCTCTCCAGGCCTCTCTGAAATCATCCTGCTGGTCGTTTCTTACAGAAAAATAATATTCCATAACATTCATGTACCATAATTTATTCAGCCACTCTCCAATTTATGTGCATCCCTTCAGTTTCCAGTTTCTAGCCACTACAAAAAGGGCTGCCACAAACATTCTTGCACATGTGGGTCCCTTTCCCTCCTCTAAGATCTCTTTGGGATATAGGCCCAGTAGAAACACTGCTGGGTCAAAGGGTATGCACAGTTTGATAACTTTTTTTATTAAAGCTTTTTATTTGTATAACATATGTATGGGTAGTTCCCCAGTATTGATCTTTACAAAGCTTTCCATTACAAATTTTACCCCTAGTCCCCTCCCTTCCCCTAGATGGCAGCAAGTCCACTACATGTTAATAATGTTGAAATACTTGACAATTTATGCAAGAAAAATCCTATCTACAAGAAAAAAATGAAAATCCGAGAAAGGCAACACAATGCAAGCAAATATCAATAGAGATCATGAAATTGTTATGTTGTGGTCCATATTTCATATCCCTCTCACTGGGTGTATATGGTTTTCTTCAGTGAACAATTGTAACTGGTTTGAGACAATTCTTTGTTGCAGAGAGCCATGTCCATCAGAATTGATCATCATGTAATACTGTTGTTGCTGTGTATGATGATCTCCTGGTTCTGCCCGTTTCACTCAGCATCAGTTCATGCAAGTCTCTCCAGGGCTCTCTGAAATTGTCCTGCTGGTCGTTTCTTACAGAGCAATAATATACCATAATATTCATATACCATAATTTATTCAGCCACTCTCCAATTGATGGCCATCCCTTCAGTTTCCAGTTTCTAGCCACTACAAAAAGGGCTGCCACAAACATTCTTGCACATGTGGGTCCCTTTCCCTCCTCTAAGATCGCTTTGGGATATGGGCCCAATAGAAATACTTCTGGGTCAAAGGGTATGCACAGTTTAATAGCTTTTTGAGCATAGCTCCAAATTGCTCTTCAGAATGGTTGGATCCGTTCACAGTTCCACCAACAATGTATTAGTGTCCCAGTTTTCCCACATCCCCTCCAACATTCATCTTTATCTTTTCCTGTCATTTTAGCCAATCTGACAGGTGTGTAGTGGTACCTCAGAGTTGTCTTAATTTGCATTTCTCTGATCAATAGTGATTTGGAGCAACTTTTCATATGACTAGAGATGGTTTTATTTTCAACATCTGAAAATTGTCTGTTCATATCCCTTGACCACTTACCTATTGAAGAGTGGCTTGAATTCTTATAAATATGAGACAATACTCTATATATTATAGAAATGAGGTCTTTATCAGAACCATTAATTGTAAAGATGATTTCCCAATTTGATGCTTCCCTCCTAATCTTATCTGCATTAGTTTTATTTATACAAAAACTTTTTAACTTAATATAATTAAGATTATCCATCTGGTGTTCAATTAGGAGTTCCAGATCTTCTTTGGACATAAATTTATTCCATCTCCACAGGTCTGAGAGGTAAACTATATTACGTTCCTCTAACTTGCTTACAAAATCACTCTTTATATCTAGATCATGAACCCATTTAGATCTTATCTTGGTATGTGGTGTTAGGTATGGGTCAAGCCCTAATTTCTTCCACGCTAGTTTCCAATTTTCCCAGCAGTTTTTGCCGAATAGTGAGTACTTATCCCAAAAGCTGGGGTCTTTGGGTTTATCACACACTAAATTGTTAAGGTTATTGCCTAGATTTTCCTGATAACCTATCCTGTACCACTGATTGACTGCTGTATTTCTTAGCCAGTACCAAACGGTTTTGATGACTGCTGCTTTATAATATAGTTTTAGATCTGGTACAGCAAGACTACCTTCATCTGCCTTTTTTTTTCATTAATCCCCTTGAAATCCTTGACCTTTTGTTCTTCCAAATGAACTTTGCTACTATTCTTTCTAGATCTGTAAAATAATTTCTTGGGAGTTTGATTGGTATGGCACTAAATAAGTAGATTAGTTTGGGTAGTATTGTCCTTTTTATTATGTTTGCTCTGCCTACCCATGAGCACTTAATGTTTTTCCAATTGATTAGGTCTGATTTTATTTCTGTGGAAAGTGTTTTGTAGTTTAGTTCGTATATTTCTGACTTTTCCTTGGCAGATAGTTTCCCAAATATTTTATC
Organism: Myrmecobius fasciatus; assembly: GCA_023553655.1. Taxonomy (NCBI): domain Eukaryota; kingdom Metazoa; phylum Chordata; class Mammalia; order Dasyuromorphia; family Myrmecobiidae; genus Myrmecobius; species Myrmecobius fasciatus. Next base: position 21,573 of record JAJPUD010014989.1, read on the forward strand.
CTATCATCTGTTATTTGAAATGGAATTTCCTTTTGTATCTCTTGCTGCTGAACTTTGTTGGTAATATATAAAAATGCTGATGATGTATGTGGATATATTTTGAATCCTGCCACTTTGCTAAAGTTGTGAATTGTTTCGAGTAGTTTTTTAGTTGAGTCTCTAGGGTTCTCTAAGTATACCATCATGTCATCTGCAAAGAGTGATAATTTGGTTTCTTCATTACCTACTCTGATTCCTTTTATCTCTTTTTCTTCTCTTATTGCTAAAGCTAACATTTCTAATACAATATTAAATAGTAATGGTGACAGTGGGCAGCCTTGTTTCACTCCTGATATTATTGGGAATGTTTTTAGTTTGTCTCCATTACATATGATGCTTGCTGAGGGTTTTAAATAGATGCTACTGATCATTTTAAGGAAAAGCCAATTTATTCCTATACTCTCTAGTGTTTTTAATGGGAAAGGGTGTTGGATTTTATCAAATACTTTTTCAGCATCTATTGAGATAATCATATGGTTTTTGTTACTTTGGTTATTAATATAATCAATTATGCTGATAGTTTTCCTAATATTGAACCAGCCCTGCATCCCTGGTATAAATCCTACTTGATAGTGTACTATCCTGGGGATGAGTTTCTGTACTCTCATTGCTAATATCTTCTTTAAAATTTTTGCATCAATATTCATTAGGGAAATTGGTCTATAGTTTTCTTTCTCTGTTTTCACCCTACCTGGTTTAGTTATCAGCACCATATAGGTCTCATAGAAGGATTCTGGCAGTATACCTTTTGTCCCTATTTTCTCAAATACTTTGTGTAGTATTGGAATTAATTGTTCTTTGAATGTTTGGTAGAATTCACATGTAAATCCATCTGGCCCTTGAGATGTTTTCTTAGGGAGTTGGTTAATAGCTTGTTCTATTTCTTTTTCTGATATGGGGCTATTTAAATAATTTATATCCTCTTCTGTTAACCTGGGATATATATATATATTTTTAGATATTCCTCCATTTCATTTAGATTATCAAACTTACTGGCATAAAGTTGTGCAAATTAACTCCTAATTATTGCTTTAATTTCCTCTTCATTGGAGGAAAGTTCTCCCTTATCATTCTTGAGACTAACAATTTGATTTTCCTCTTTCCTTTTTCTTATCAAATTAACTAAAGGCTCATCTATTTTGTTGGTTTTTTCATAAAAACAACTCTTAGTTTTATTTATTAACTCAATAGTTTTCTTATTTTCAATTTTATTAATTTCTCCTTTTATTTTTAGAATTTCCAATTTGGTATTTAATTGAGGGTTTTTAATTTGTTCTTTTTCTAGTTTTTTTTTTTAATAATAAGCCCAATTCGTTGAAGTTTTCTTTCTCTATTTTATGCAGGTAAGCATCTAGAGATAAAAAATTGCCCCTTATAACCGCTTTGGCGGTATCCCACCAATTTTCGTATGTTGTCTCCTTATTGTCATTCTCCTGGATGAAATTATTGATTGTGTCTATGATTTGCTCTTTCACCCATTCATTCTTCAGGATTAGATTATTTAATTTCCAATTAACTTTTGGTTTATTTTCTCCTAGCCTTTTATTGCATGTGATTTTTATTGCATCATGATCTGAAAAAGATGCATTTACTATTTCTGCCTTTCTGCATTTGATTTTGAGGTTTTTATGCCCTAACACATGGTCAATTTTTGTATAGGTTCCATGGACTGCTGAGAAAAAAGTAAACTCCCTACTGTCTCCTTTCCATTTTCTCCATAGATCTATCATACCTAATTTTTCTAACAATTGGTTTATCTCCCTAGTTTCTTTCTTGTTTATTTTGTGGTTTGATTTATCTAATTCTGAGAGAGCAAGGTTGAGATCCCCCACTAGTATCATTTGGCTGTCTATTTCTTCTTGCATCTCTCTTAATTTCTCCCCTAGGAATTTGGATGCTATTGCACTTGGTGTGTAAATATTTAGTATTGATATTGCTACATTATCTATGGTACCATATAATAAAATATAGTTTCCTTCCTTATCTCTTTTGATTAGATCTATCTTAGCTTTTATTTGATCTGAGATAAGGATTGCTACCCCTGCTTTTTTGTGTTCACCTGAAGCATAATATTTTCTGCTCCAGCCTTTTACCTTCATCCTATATGTGTCACAACATATTGTGGGATTCTGATTTTTAATCCAGTCTGATACCCACTCCCGCTTTATGGGAGAGTTCATCCTGTTCACATTCACAGTTAGAATAACTAATTCTTTATTTCCTGCCATCTTATTTACCCAAGTTACGTTTTCCCCTTTCCTTTCCCCTTTCTCCCTTCCCCCCTTCTCAGTACTTTGCTTTTGATGACCCCCTCCCCCAAACAATACTCCACCCTTTATGTCCCCTCCCCCTGTTTTACTCCTTTCCCCTGATTCTTCTATTTTCCCTTCTATTTGTTTATCCCTTTCTTTTCCTCCTTTCCCTCCCACTTCCCTCTCGCAACAGACAAGTTTCTATGTGAAATCAAGTGTCTGATATGCACTTTTAGAGCCCAACCTGATGAGAATAAGATTTACACAATGCTCATCTCCCTCCCCTCTTTCTCTTAATTATATTAGTTTTTCTTTGCCTCTTCAAGTAATTTTACCTTGTTTTTACCTCCTTTTTTTTTTAGATCTTATTTTAATACTTTTTCCCTCTTTTCCCCAGTGTGACACCCTTTCCCCCTCTAGTTCTCTTTTTCATATTATCAAAGTAATATCTAGTTAATTATACCCCCAAATTTTATGTATCCCCCTAGTAAAAATAAAGTTCTCAAGAGTGCTTTCCTTTTTACCTTTTTATGCTTCTCTTGAGTTCTGTGTTTGGAGGTCAAATTTTTGTTCAGATCTGGTCTTTTCATTAGAAATAGGTGAAATTCACCTATATCATTGAATGACCATCTTCTTCCCTGGAGCATAATGCTCATGCTAGCTGGATAGGTTATTCTTGGCTGTAATCCAAGTTCCTTTGCCCTTTGGAATATCTGGTTCCAGGCCTTTCGATCCTTCAATGTGGAGGCTGACAGATCCTGTGTGATTCTAATTATTGATCCTCGGTATTTGAATTGTTTCTTTCTAGCTGCTAGCAGAATCTGTTCCTTGGTGCTATAGTCCTGAAATTTAGCCACGATATTCCTTGGGGTTTTAATTTTGGGGTCTCTTTCAGGAGGTGATTGGTGAATTCTTTCAATGGTGATTTTGCCTTCTGATTCTACAGCCTCAGGGCAGTTTTCTTTCAGGATTTACGGGAAGATAGTGTTTAGATTCTTTTTTTCATTGTGACTTTCAAGAATTCCAATAATCCTTAGATTGTCTCTCCTAGATCTATTTTCCAAGTCAGTTGTTTTTCCTAGGAGTTATTTCATATTTTCTTCTAATTTTTCATTTTTTTTTGTTTTTCTTTGACTGATTCTGCAAGTCTTATTGAGTCATTCACTTGCATTTGTTCAATACTTATTTTTAAAGTGTTGTTTTCTTCAGTTACCTTTTTAAGCTCCTTTTGTAACTGGCCAATTTGTTCATTGCACTCTTTTTCCACATCACTAATTTTATTTTTCAATAAATTGGTGTCTTTATCATATCTCTTTTGGAGGGCTTCTTGCACTGACTTCAGTTTATTTTCCCATTTATCCTCCAGCTCTCTTTTGAGATTCTGTATGCAATCTTCCAGAAAGGCCTTTTGAAAAGGGGACCAGTGATCGTCCTTAATAACATCCTCTGCAGTTTTGTCTAAAGGAACCTCAGAATCGGGGGTCAGTCTTCTTTGTCTCCATAAAAGCTGTCTATGGTGAGAGCTCTCTTTTGCTTCTTCATTTTTTTTTAAATAGTGTGTATATCTCTTTAAGGTTTGTAAAAACCTGGGCTAAAGCTCTTTGCCCTGGAGCAATTTGATGAATTAATTTAAGGTGCTGGGCCAGTGGGGGCTAGAACTAAGCCCGAATTATTCCTTGAAAAAGGCAAGTCTGCCAGAGCACCTGCCCCCAATCCGGGCAGAGTGTCCTGAGTACCTCAGATAAACTCCAGGTGTTTGGAGTTTGAAGTTTGGAGTTTTTGCCACAATGAGCTGAGCTGAGTCCCACCCTCACTTCCAGCCTACACCACTCTTTATCCCTCTGTCTGAGATAGACAAATCTGATGTGAAGTTCTTCAGAGGTATCAGCAATAAGTATCCAAGTATTTCTGAATTCATTGACTTGAAGATCAGTTCCAGAGGCTTATTTTATTGTTGATTTGAGAGAAGATCTGAGGAGACGCAAAGAGTCACATTTTCACTCTGCCATCTTGGCTCCGGCCCCCCAAGAAGTGAACTTCTAAGGTCCCTAATAGGTTGGTATGGTGAGAGGTGGTATTGTTTCCAGTAAGGTGTTGGACTCACTTCCTGTACCTTGTATCCCAAGGAGCCTCAGCCGCTTCCCTACTCAAAAAATGTTAGAAATGAAAAAGAGAGGAAAGGAGCAGGGACTTTCACTAGTAATCAAAAAAGAAACATGGGAAGGTCACAGGAATCTCCCATTTCCTTTTGCCCAACTCTCCCAATTCTCCACTCCCACCCTTCTTAATGCTCAAAGGGAAAACAAAGTTATGTCATAAAGGCATTTTTAATCAGGGGCTGGCTGAGAAACCCTCCAGGTTCAGAATCTCTGGAAATTGGAGAAGTGAGGGAGTCTCATTCCTTGCTGCTTAATCCGTGATACTGATTCTGTTATTCTATGATATCATTGGTAGGTAAGATGGAGAAGAGAATTTGGAAACAAAATAGGAACAATTAGGGCTACTTTGAAAATATCAAACATGTATGGCATATGATTGTTATGAAATATTCTATAAGAAACCATCAGCAGGAGTTCAGAGAGGTTTGGAGAACTGATACTAAGTAAAGTGAGCAGAACTAGAAGATCATTGTACACAGCAACAGCAATATTATGTGGTGATCAATTCTGATGAATGTGGTTTTTTTCAACAATGATATGATACTGTGATCTTGTGAAGAAGAGAGCTATCTGCACCCAGAGAGAGGACTGTGGGAACTGAGTATGGGTTACAACATAGTATTTTCACTCTTTTTGTTCTTCTTTGCTTGCATTTTGGGTTTTTTTTCCTAATTTTTCCCCTTTTTCATCTGATTTTTCTTTTGCCAAATGATAATTGGAGAAATATCTATAGAAGAATTGTTTATGTTTTCCATATATTGGATTATTTGCCATCTGGGAGATGATGTGGGGGAAGGGAAAGGAAACATTTGGAACACAAGGTTTTGCAAGGGTGAATGTTGAGAATTATCCAGCCATAAGTTTTGAAAATAAAAAGCTTTAATTCAAAAATAGCCACCAGAACATAACAAAACTTAAAAAAAACAAATGTAACAAAATAACATATGTATAATTTTATATTTTTAGTTTAGAATGAAAGGAAAGATTTGACTAAATTTGAAATGTCTTCATAACAACCTTATTATCCAGATTGTGAGTTCTGTGGACGAGTGCTTGGGAAATACCATTGGTATTTATGTGTACATGCACATAGATATACACACACTATATATATATATATATATATATAACATATATATATATATAGATAGATAGATAGATATATGCTCTATCCATTCTTTAATCTTTCTAATGCTAAAACTTATAAAAGATTTCCAAAGTTTCTAATCATTCCCAGGAAACATTTTATTTAGAAATATTTTGTGGCTATATTTAAATCTCTGAGTGCATGTATATTTTCTTCCAATTATTTTATTCATTAGTGATGAATGCAGGTACATGTGGTCTTGTTAATGATTTTATCCATCTATACTATATTTCTCTATTCCTACCTTTGTGATAACATCATTATTTTAAATAATGATATCCTAAAGAGAGGGATAAAGAAAAGAGCAGTAGGAAAAAAATAGCAACTAATAAACAAAAATATATGAAGCATAAAAATATTCCTGGAAGTTAAACTCAAAATACTCAAATAATGATCTATAAATACAATTAAAATCCATAAATAAACTACTTCATGATGATTTTTATATCAACAATACATATGTTTTTAACCTAACATATTTAGTACTCCATGTATGTGAGATTTAAAGGGAAAGAGTTGTGAATCTAGAATGAAAAGACCTGGTTTCTAAGGCATTTCTATAGAAGACTTCCTCTGTGGCATTAGATAAGTAACTTGCCCCTTTTGGACTTCATTGTTGAATGAGTATAAAGAGGGAATTGGGCTAGTTTACCAGTTTCAGTAAACTAGAATGCCCTTACAATCCTGGATCTCATCACCTATAGAGCATAGTTTTGTCTATAATCTGGTAGAGACCCTGAAGTACACAATATGCTTCCCTAAGTACCTACTAGATGTCAAAGGAGACCAAAATGTATTTGATATTTGAATGCAAATAAAACATGATAGGGAAACTAGAGATTGTGAATAAGTTAGGAAATTCCTAAAGGTTTTTTGTTTTACTTTTGTAATATACATGTTCGGTACCATCATAATTTTCTAATATCATTTTATTTTTAGGTTTATGTTTTAAAAACATTTAAATGTTTACAAAGAAGTTTTCACAGCTGCCCAGTGAGAAAAAAACTGCAAGCATCATTATTTCTTGTTTATAAATAAGGCAACTAAGCCTCAAATGAGGGAGGTGATTTTTTTTTCCCCAATGATAAACTACTTGGAACATTCAGAACCAAAATCTTCTGACTCTAAGTTTCAGAAATCTTCACTATGTTGCACTGTCTCCCCTTAGCATGTAGAGGGTGTAATTATGTTCGCTGGTCAAGGTTTTATAGCAAGGTTTACAGTTACCATGAAAATGAAATATCATAAGCAATCTAAGAACAGAAATATCTTTTTAAAATAGTTTTTATTTTATTTTTTCCAAATACATGCAAGAATAATTTTTAACATTTACCTTTGCAGAACTTAATGTTGCATGTGCAAAAATGTTTGTGGCAGCCCTTTTTGTAGTGGCAAGAAACTGGAAACTGAGTGGATGCCCATCAATTTGAGAGTGGCTGAATAAATTATGCTATATTAATATTATGGAATATTATTGTTCTGTAAGAAATGACCAACAAGATGATTTCAGAGAGGCCTGGAGAGACCTACATAAACTGATGCTAAGTGAAATGAGCAGAACCAGGAGATCACTATACACAATAACAAGATTATACAATAATCAATTCTGATGGACATGGTTCTCTTCAACAATGAGGTGATTCAAACCAGTTCCTATTGTTCAGCGATGAAGATAGTCATATACATCCAGAGAGAGGACTGTGGGAACTGAGTGTAGACCACAACATAGCATTTTAACGCTTTCTGTGAATGTCTGCTTGCATTTTGTTTTCCTTCTTAGGTTGTTTTTTTTTTCTCTTTCTAGATCTGATTTTTCTTGTGCAGCAAGATAACTGTAAAGATATGTATACATATATTGGATTTGTCATATATTTTAACATATTTAACATGTATTAGACTACCTGTCATCTGGGGGTGGGGATGGGGTAAAGAAGGGGAAAAATTTGGAACAAAAAATATTTTTGCAAAGGTCAATGTAGAAAAATTACTCATATGTTCTATAAATAAAAAGCTTTAATAAAAAATTAAAATTAAAAATTAAAAATGCAAAATTTTGTGTTGCAAATTTTTCTTCCTCTTCCCCCCTCCCAACTCCCCTAGACAGCTAGTAAGCCTTTATAGGTTGAACATGTGCAATTCTTCTAAACTTATTTCCATATTTGTCATATTTCATGAGAAAAATCAGGTCATCAGCAGTGTCTCTACTGGGCTTATATCCCAAAGAGATCTAAAGGAGAAAAAGGGACCCACATGTGCAAAAATGTTTGTGGCAGCCCTTTTTGTAGTGGCAAGAAACTGGAAGCTGAATAGATGCCCATAAATTGCAAAATGGCTGAATAAATTATGGTATATGAATGTTATGGAATAATATCATTCTGTAAAAAATGACCAGGAGGATGATTTCAGAGAGGCCTGGAGAGACTTATATGAATAGATGCTAAGTGAAATGAGCAGAATCAGGAGATCATTATACATAGCAATAACAAGACTATACAGTGATCAATTCTGATGGATGGGTCTCTTTTCAACAATGAGATTATTCAAATCAATTACAATTGTTCAGTAATGAAGAGAGCCATCTACACACAGAGAAAGCACCATTGTAACTGAGTGTAGACCTCAACATAGCATTATTACTCTCTCGTATGTTTCTTGCTTGCATTTTGTTTTCTTTCTCAGTTTTTTTCTTCTGGATTCGATTTTTCTTGTGCAGCAAGATGACTTTATAAATATGTATATATATAATATGATTTAACATATATTTTAACATATTTAACATGTATTGGACTACCTGCCATCTAGGGGAGGAGTGGGGAGAAGGAGGAGATAATTTGGAACAGAAAGCTTTACAAGGTTCAATGCTGAAAAATTATCTATGCATATGTTTTGTAAATAAAAAAAACTTTAATTAAAATATGTGAATATTCAACATATCAAAAAGAAAAGAAAAGAAAAGAAAAGAAAAATCAGGTCAAAAGGGAAAAAACTCATGAGAAAGAAAAAAAAACAAGCAAACAACAAAAAAAGTGAAAAATACTATGCTTTGATCCACTTTCAGTCTCCATAGTTCTCTCTGGATTCAGATGATTCTTTCCATCATATTTATTGCAATTGTCTTGAGTCAAGTCCATCATAATTGATCATCACAGAATCTTCTTGTTGCTGTGTATAATGGTCTCTTGGTTCTGCTCACTTCACTCAGTATCAGTTCATGTAAATCTTTTGAGGTTTTTCTGAAACCAGCCTGTTCATCATTTCTTACAGAACAATAATATTCCATTATATTCATATGCCATAACTTATTCAGACAATCCCCAGTTGAGGTGCATCCACTCAATTCCCATTTTCTTGCCACTATAAAAAAAGCTGCTGCAAACATGTTTACACATATGGGTCCTTTCCCATTTTTTATGATTTCTTTGGGATAGAAGAGATAGTAGATAGTAGAGACATTGCTGAATGAAAGGGTATGCACATTTTTATAACCTTTAGGAAATAAGAATAGAAACATCTGGAAGTAAATAAATGCCTTTTTAAGGGTTTTCATATTTTTTGTTTAAATTTATCTTATTTTGAAATTCTTTTTGCCTACCTCCTAATAAGCAAGCCCACCTACCATTTTTAGGTGCAGAGGATTGGAGGAGATGGAAGGGTGTGTAGAGAGTTAAAGTCCGTCACCAATTTATCACTGATCTCAAATGCCATTCTATCCTTATCCATATCCTCCCCTAAGGATTTGAATAGGCAGAGGCTAACAACCTAGCATAAACAACATGCTACCTTGAAATCATAGTTTCAGTCCCATATTATGAAATACCTACTAGATTCCTTGTCATTCTTTTTATACCTCCATCTAACTGCTAGTTTGCAATTTACTCTTGAGCTTTTAGGCTTATATTCTGCTTGGCAAAACTGCAGCCACATTTCCAATCCTAAATCTCTCCATTCTGAGTTCTAGTGCTAATTCCCATCAAGAATAAGGGAAGTTTCTGTTTGCAGATTTCATGCAAAGAGTTTTTCTCTGACCATGGAGATATCAGTATGGCTATCCAAAAACATCTTGCACTGCTTCCCTTTTTTCTAATATGTTATATACCATTCTTAGGCCACCAAGCCACTATTCATAGCCTTATGGGAATACACTGACAGTAATTAAACTCTTTTGGTTATCCCATTATTACAATTAATTTGTTTTGGTTAAACTGTTGAACGAAATTTAGTTTCTTGAAAGAGGTCTTCAATGAATTTCTCTGTCTCTTCATTCCCTATAACTGACAGTGAACTATAGACTGCAATTATTTTGAGGGTAATGTTTTTACTAATATTAAATCATGTGTATGAAGGCAACAGCTAATCTAATTTCATGGGACATTTGGTAAGGTTGTATTGAAGTATTCATGTTAAAGTATTTTCCTTTAATAGCTACAATTTTTTGATTCCAACTATGGTAGCCTGTTTTTGAATTGTTTCTTTTTGGTTACTTGTATTATCTTTTCTTTGACTTGGATACTCTGGATTTTCATGATACTATTCCAGGGAGTTTAAGCTTAAATGTTTCTAGAAGTAGCCTTTATTTTTTTGGTGGGGGGGGGGAAGGGTGAAGAAGGTTTCTTTCTCTTCTCCACTTTGTCCTTTGGTTCTAATATACTGGAATTATATTCCTCTCTTATTTATTTATTATGTCCAAGTCCTTTCCTTGTTGGGGAGTGGGAGGAAAAAGTATTACGGTTTCACATAATGCAATGATTTTCAAATTATTTCTCCTTAATCTGTTTTATAGGTCAGTGTTTTTTAAACATGATATATATATATATATATATATACATATATATATATATACACACACACATATATATGTTGTCTTTTCAATCTTTTAAATTTATTTTAATATTTCCTGCATTCTCATGTAGTCATTTTTTAAAATTTTTAAAATTTTTTTTATTAATACTTTTTATTTGTAAAACATATGTATGGGTAATTCCTAAACATTAACCCTTACAAAGCTCTCTGTTACAAATTTTCCCCCCCTACTCCCCACCCCTCCCTTAGATAGCAGGATATCCACTACATGATAATTACGTTAGAATACTTAAATCGAATATATGTATAGTTATTGCCACACATGATTTTTTTGTTCAGGAGAAATCATATCTATAAGAGAGAATAATCTGATAAAGGAAATACAATGCAAGCAAACATCAGTAGAGAACATGAAAATGTTATGTTGTGGTCCACATTTCACATCCCTCTCTCTGGGTGTATATGGCCTTATTCACTGAACAATTGTAATTGGTTTGAAGCATTTCATTGTTGAAGAGAGTCATGTCCATTAGAACTGATCTTCATATAGTACTGTTGTTGCCGTGTACAATGATCTCCTGGCTCTACTCATCTCACTCAGCATCAGTTCATGCAAGTCTCTCCAGGCCTCTCCAAAATCGTCCTGCTGGTCATTTCTTACAGAGCAATAATATTCCATAACATTCATATACCATAATTTATTCAGCCACTCTCCAATTCATGGGCATCTACTAAGTTTCCAGTTTCTAGCCACCACAAAAGAGCTGCCACAAACATTCTTGCACATGTGGGGCCCTTTCCATCTTTTATGATTTCTTTGGGATATAAGCCCAATAGAAACACTTCTGGGTCAAAGGGTATGCACAGTTTGATAACTTTTTGAGCATAGCTCCAAATTGCTCTACAGAATGGTTGGATCCATTCACAGCTCCACCAACAATGCATCAGTGTCCCAGTCTTCCCACATCCCCTCCAACATTCATCGTTATCTTTTCCTGTCATTTTAGCCAATCTGACAGATGTGTAGTGGTACCTCAGAGTTGTCTTAATTTGCATTCCTCTGATCATTAGTGATTTGGAGCAACTTTTCATATGATTATAAATAGTTTATTTTCATCATCTGAAAATTGTTTGTTCATATCCTTTGACCATTTATCAACTGGAGAATGGCTTGAATTTTTATAAATGAGAGACAATTCTCTATATATCTTAGAGATGAGACCTTTATCAGAACCCTTAAATGTAAAGATGATTTCCCAATTTGATGCTTCCCTCCTAATCTTGTCTGCATTAGTTTTGTTATTACAGAAACTTTTTTAACTTAATATAATCAAAATTATCTATCTGGTGTTCAATTAAGAGTTCCAGATCTTCTTTGGACATAAATTTATTCCATCTCCACAGGTCTGAGAGGTAAACTATCCTATGTTCCTCTAATTTGGTTATAATATCACTCTTTATATCTGGATCATGAACCCATTTAGATCTTATCTTGGTGTTCATTGTTAGGTGTGGTTCCAGCCTTAATTTCTTCCACACTAGTTTCCAATTATCGCAGCAATTTTTGCCGAAGAGTGAGTACTTATCCCAAAAGCTGGGGTCTTTGGGTTTATCAAACACTAAATTGCTAACGTTATTACCTAGCTTGTCCTGATATCCTATTTTATGCCACTGATTGACTGCTCTATTTCTCAGCCAGTTCCAAATGGTTTTGATGACTGCTGCTTTATAATATAGTTTTATAACTGGTACAGCAAGGCCACCTTCATCTGTCTTTTTTTTTCATTAATTCCCTGGAAATCCTTGACCTTTTGTTCTTCCAAATGAACCATGCTACTATTTTTTTTCTAGGTCTGTAAGATAACTTCTTGGGAGTTTGATTGGTATGGCACTAAATAAGTAAATTAGTTTGGGTAGTATTATTTTTATGAAATTCGCTCGGCCAACCCATGAGCACTTAATGTTTTTCCAATTGACTAGGTCTGATTTTATTTGTGTGGAAAGTGTTTTGTAGTTTAGTTCATTTAGTTTCTGACATTTTCTTGGCAGATAGATTCCCAAATATTTTATGCTATTATCCTTTATACTGAAGGGAATTTCTTTTTCTATCTCTTGCTGAACTTTGTTGGTAATATATAAAAATGCTGATGATTTATGTGGATATATTTTGAATCCTACAACTTTACTAAAGTTGTGAATTGATTCTAGTAGTTTTTTAGTTGAGTTTCTAGGGTTCTCTAAGTATACCATCGAGTCATCTGCAAAGAGTGATAATTTGGTTTCTTCATTACCTACTCTAATTCCTTTTATCTCTTTTTCTTCTCTTACTAACAAAGCTAACATTTCTAATACAATATTAAATAGTAATGGTGACAGTGGGAAGCCGTGTTTCACTCCTGATCTTACTGCGAATGGTTCTAGTTTGTCTCCATTACATATGATACTTGCTGATGGTTTTAAGTAGATGCTACTAATCATTTTAAGGAAAAGCCCATTTATTCCTATACTTGCTAGTGTTTTTAATAGAAAAGGGTGTTGGATTTTATCAAATGCTTTTTCTGCATCTATGGAGATAATCATATGGTTTTTGTTACTTTGGTTATTAATATATTTAATTATGCTAATAGTTTTCCTAATATTGAGCCAGCCCTGCATCCATGGTATAAATCCTACTTGGTCATAGTGTACTATCCTAGGGATGACTTTCTGTAATCTCGTTGCTAAAAATCTTATTTAAAATTTTTGCATCAATATTCATTAGGGAAATTGGTCTATAGTTTTCTTTCTCTGTTTTCACCCTACCTGGTTTAGCTATCAGCACCATATCTGTATCATAGAAGGAATTTGGTAGTATACCTTCTGTCCCTATTTTTTCAAATAGTTTGTATAGTATTGGAACTAATTGTTTTTTGAATGTTTGGTAGAATTCACATGTAAAACCATCTGGCCCTGGAGATTTTTTCTTGGGGAGTTGATTAATAGCTTGTTCTATTTCTTTTTCTAAAATGGGGCTATTTAAATAATTTATTTCATCTTGTGTTAACCTGGGCAATCTATATTTTTGTAGATATTCCTCCACTTCATTTAGATTATCAAATTTATTGGCATAAAGTTGGGCAAAGTAACTCCTAATTATTACTCTAATTTCCTCTTCATTGGAGGAAAGTTCTCCCTTATCATTTTTGAGACTAACAATTTGATTTTCCTCTTTCCTTTTGCTGATCAAATTAAGTAAAGGCTGATCTATTTTGTTGGCTTTTTCATAAAACCAACTCTTAGATTTATTTATTAATTCAATAGTTTTCTTATTTTCAATTTTATTAATCTCACCTTTTATTTTCAGAATTTCCAATTTGGTATTTGATTGAGATTTTTTAATTTGCTATTTTTCTAGTTTTTTTAATTGTAACCATAATTCATTGATCTTCTCTTTCTCTATGTTATGCAAAATAAGCATCTAGAGATATAAAGTTACCCCTTATACCTGCTTTGGCCATATGCCACAAATTTTGGTATGTTGTCTCATTATTGTCATTCTCCTTGATGAAATTATCGATTGTGTCTATAATTTGCTCTTTCACCCTTTCATTCTTCAGGATTAGATTATTTTATTTCCAATTAACTTTTGGTCTATTTTCCCCTGGCCTTATATTACATGTGAGTTTTATTGCATCATGATCTGAAAAGGATAAATTTACTATTTCTCCTTTTCTACATTTGATTTTGAGGGTTTTATGCCCTAACACATGATCAATTTTTGTATAAGTTCCATGAACCCCTGAGAAAAAAGTATACTCCCTTCTATCACCATTCAATTTCCTCCAGACATCTGTCATACCTAACTTATCTAACATTATGTTTATCTCTCTAACTTCTTTCTTATTTATTTTGTGGTTTCATTTATCTAATTCTGAGAGAGCAAGGTTGAGATCTCCCACCAGTATAGTATTACTGTCTGTTTCTCCTTGAATCTCTGTTAGTTTCTCCTCTAGGAATTTGGATGCTATACCACTTGGTGCATATATGTTTAGTATTGATACCGCTTCATTGTCTATGGTACCCTTTAGTAAAATATCATTTCCTTCCTTATCTCTTTTTAATTAGATCTATTTTTGCTTTTACTTGATCTGAGATAAGGATTGCTACCCCTGCTTTTTTTTGTTCACTTGAAGCATAAAAGATTCTGCTCCAGCCCTTTAGCTTCATTGTGTATGTATCTCTATGTTTTAAATGTGTTTCTTGTAAGCAACAAAATTTAGGATTTTGGCTTTTAATTCAGTACGCTATCCGTTTCCGTTTTATGGGAAAGTTCATCCCATTCACATTCACAGTTAAAATGACTGTATCTATATTTCCTGCCATCTTATTTACCCAAAGTTATATTTTTCTTTTCCCTTTCCCCTTAATCCCTTCCCCCTCCCCAGTATTTTATTTTTGATGACCACCTTTCTCTAACAGTCCTCCCCCCTTAGAACCCTCCCTCTTTTATACACCTTTCCCCTAATCCTTCTATTAATTTATCCCTTTCTTTTCCTCCTTTCCCTCCTACTTCCCTATACAGAGGGCCAAGTTTTTCCCTGAAATCAAATGTGTCTGATATGCTCTTTTAGAGCCCAATCCAATGAGAGTAAGATTTAAACAATACTCATCACCCTCCCTTCTTTCCATCAATTATATTAGATTTTCTATGTCTCTTCATGAGACTTTGCCTTATTTTACCTCCTTTTTTACTTTATTTTACGTCCTTTCCCTCCCCCCTTTTTTACAGTATGATATACCTTCCACCTCTAATTTCTTTTTGATTATTATTAAAGTAAACTCAAATTATACCCCCATTCTTTTTTTTAAGTTTTTTATTTGTATAACATATGTATGGGTAGTTCCCCAACCTTGATCTTTACAAAGCTTTCCAATACAAATTTTACCCCCAGTCCCCTCCCCTCCCCTAGATGGCAGGAAGTCCACTACATGTTAATAATGTTGAAATGCTTGAGAAGTTATGCAAGAAAAATCCTATCTACAAGAAAAAAAAAAGAATTAGAGAAAGGCAACACAATGCAAGCAAATGTCAATAGAGATCATGAAAATGTTACGTTGTGGTCCATATTTCATGTCCCTCTTTCTGGGTGTATATGGTTTTCTTCAGTGAACAACTGGAACTGGTTTGAGACAATTCTTTATTGCAGAGAGCCATGTCCATCAGAATTGATCATCATGTAATACTGTTGTTGCTGTGCATGATGATCTCCTGGTTCTGCTCGATTCACTCAGCATCAGTTCATGCAAGTCTCTCCAGGCCTCTCTGAAATCGTCCTGCTGGTCGTTTCTTACAGAACAATAATATTCCATAACATTCATATACCATAATTTATTCAGCCACTCTCCAATTGATGGGCATCCCTTCAGTTTCCAGTTTCTAGCCACTACAAAAAGGGCTGCCACAAACATTCTTGCACATGTGGGTCCCTTTCCCTCCTCTAAGATCTCTTTGGGATATAGGCCCAGTAGAAACACTGCTGGGTCAAAGGATATGCACAGTTTGACAACTTTTTGAGCATAGCTCCAAATTGCTCTCCAGAATGGTTGGATCCGTTCACAGTTCCACCAACAATGTATTAGTGTCCCAGCCCTCCCACATCCCCTCCAACATTCATCGTTATCTTTTCCTGTCATTTTAGCCAATCTGACAGGTGTGTAGTGGTACCTCAGAGTTGTCTTAATTTGCATTCCTCTGATCAATAGTGATTTGGAGCAACTTTTCATATGACTAGAGATGGTTTTAATTTCATCATCTGAGAATTGTCTGTTCATATCCCTTGACCATTTATCTATTGAAGAGTGGCTTGAATTCTTATATATATGAGACAATTCTCTATATATTTTAGAAATGAGGCCTTTATCCGAACCATTAAATGTAAAGATGATTTCCCATTTAGTTGCTTCCCTCCTAATCTTGTCTGCATTTGTTTTGTTTGTACAGAAACTTTTTAACTTAATATATTCAAAATTATCCATCTGGTGTTCAATTAGGAGTTCCAAGTCTTCTTTGGACCTAAATTTGTTCCACCTCCACAGGTCTGAGAGATAAACTATATTACGTTCCTCTAACTTGCTTACAAAGTCCCTCTTTATATCTAGATCATGAACCCATTTAGATCTTATCTTGGTATGTGGTGTTATGTATGGGTCAAGCCCTAATTTCTTCCACACTAGTTTCCAATTTTCCCAGCAGTTTTTGCCAAATAGAGAGTATTTATCCCAAAAGCTATGGTCTTTGGGTTTATCGAACACTAGATTGTTAAGGTTAATGCCTAGGTTGTTCTGATAACCTATCCTGTGCCACTGATCCACCGCTCTATTTCTTATCCAGTACCAAACGGTTTTGATGACCGCTGCTTTATAATATAGTTTTAGATCTGGTACAGCAAGGCCACCTTCATCTGCCTTTTTTTTCATTAATCCCCTTGAAATCCTTGACCTTTTGTTCTTCCAAATGAACTTTGCTACTATTTTTTCTAGATGTGTAAAATAATTTCTTGGGAGTTTGATTGGTATGGCACTAAATAAGTAGATTAGTTTGGGTAGTATTGTCATTTTTATTATGTTTGCTCTGCCTACCCATGAGCACTTAATATTTTTCCAATTGATTAGGTCTGATTGTATTTGTGTGGAAAGTGTTTTGTAATTTAGTTCATATAGTTTCTGACTTTTCCTTGTCAGATAGATTCCCAAATATTTTATCCTATCATCTGCTATTTGGAATGGAATTTCTTTTTGTATCTCCTGCTGCTGAACTTTGTTGGTAATATATAAAAATGCTGATGATTTATGTGGATTAATTTTGAATCCTGCAACTTTGCCAAAGTTGTGAATTGTTTCTAGTAGTTTTTTAGTTGAATCTCTAGGGTTCTCTAAGTATACCATCATGTCATCTGCAAAGAGTGATAATTTGGTTTCTTCATTACCTACTCTGATTCCTTTTATCTCTTTTTCTTCTCTTATTGCTAAAGCTAACATTTCTAATACAATATTAAATAGTAATGGTGACAGTGGGCAGCCTTGTTTCACTCCTGATCTTAT
>JAJPUD010014990.1:11911-39040 GCA_023553655.1 Myrmecobius fasciatus
AGCCATATACACCCAGAGAGAGGGATGCGAAATGTGGACCACAACATAACATTCTCATACTCCTTGATTGATGTTTGCTTACATTGTGTTTCCTTTATCTGATATATCGTTCGTGTGGATAAGATTTTTCTTGCACACCAATGATAAGTTTGGAAGTATGTATACATATATTCGATTTGCCAATATTTTAACGTGATTAACATGTAGTGGATATCCTGCCATCTAGGGGGAGGGGTGGGGAGTTGGGGGGAAAAATCTGTGGCGGAAAACTATGTAAGGGTTATTGTTGAGGAATTACCCACACATATGTTATTCAAATAAAATAAAAATTTAAAAAAAAAAATAATAAGCAGTATCTATCTAAAACCTACAGCATTATTTGTAATGGAGAGAAGCTGGACTCATTCCCAATAAGATCAGGGATGAATCAAGGATGCCCAATATCACCAATATTATTCAACATTGTATAGAAATGTTGGTTTTAGCAATAAGAAAAGAAAAAGAATTTAAAGAATTAGAAAAGGCAATGAGGAAATAAAACTATCACTAGTTGCAGATGGTATGATGATTTACTTAGGGAATCCTGAAAAATCATGCAATAATCATTGGAAATAATTAACAGCTTTAACAAAGTTGCAGGATATAAAATAAATCAATACAAATTATCAGCATTTCTATATATTACTGACAAAACTCTTCAGCAAGAGATAGAAAGAGAAATTCCATTTAAAATGACTGTAGACAAAATAAAATACTTGAGGGTCTACCTGCTAAGACAAACACAAAAACTATAGGAAGACAATTACAAAACACTTCTCACACAAAGAAAATTAGATCTAAACAATTGGAAAAATATCAATGGCTTATGACTAGGTCAAGGTAAAATAATAAAAATGACAATTCTGCCTGAATTGACCTACTTCTTCAGTGGCATGGCAACCAAACTGCCAATACACATTTTTCTTGGCAGTACATGACACCTACACAAAAATTGACCATGTGTTAGGATATAAAAACCTCATAATCAAATGTAAAAAAGGCAGAAATAGTAAATGATTTTTATTCAAAGGACAATGCAATAAAAATTATATTCAATAAAGGGCCAGAGAAAGATAGACTAAAAACCAATTGGAAATGAAATAACCTAATTCTAAAGAATGAGAGTGTCAAACAAGAAATCACAGAAACAATCCATAATTTCATCCAAGAAAGTGACAATAAGGAGACAACGTACCAAAAATTATGGGATGAAGCCAAATTAGTTCTTAGGAGAAATGTTATATCCCTAAATAGCTACATAAATAAAATAGAGAAAGATGAGATCAAAGAATTAGGCATGAAACTAAAAATCTAGAAAAAAGAACAAATTAAAATCCCTTAAATACCAAATTAGAAATTTTAAGACCTAAAACAATCTTATGAAGCAGTAGTCATAAAAACCATTTAGTATTAGCTAAGAAATAGAGTGGTGGATCAGTGGAATAGATTAGATACACATGACACAATAATCAAGACCTATAGCAATCTAGTATTTGATAAATCTCCAAACTCTAGCTCCTGGAAAAAGAACTCACTATTTGGCAAAAATTGCTGGGAAAATTGGAAAATAGTGTCAGAAACTCAGCATAGTCCTACATCTCACACCACATTCCAAAATATGGCCAAAATACATACATGATGATACAATAAATAAATTAGGAGAACAAGGGATAATTTACCAATCAGATTTTTGGAGAAGGGAGGAATTTATAACCAAAAAAGAACTAGAGAGTATTATGAAAGGCAAAATGGACAACTTTGATGACAGTAAAGTCAAAAGTTTTTGAACAAACAAAACCAACAGAAACAAGATTAAAAGAGAAGTACAAACGGGGGGAAAATCTTTATAGCCAGTGTTTGTGATAAAGATCTCATTTCTAAAATATATAAAGAACTGTGTCAAATTTATAAGAATATGTCATTTCCCAATTGATAAATGGTCAAAGGACATGAACAGACAATTTTCAGATTATGAAATTAAAGTCATTTATAGTTAAATGAAAAAATGCTCTAAATCATTATTGATTAGAAAAATCCAAATTAAAACAACTCTGAAGTACCACCTCACACCTCTCAGATTGGCTAAGATGACAGGAACAGATAATGATAAGTGTTGGAGGGAATATGGGAAAAGTAGGACATTGTTAGTGCAGTTGTGAAATAATCCAAACATTTTGGAGAGCAATCTGGAGCTATGCCCAAAGGGCTATAAAACTATGCATACCCTTTGATCCAGTAATGCCATTACTGGGTCTATATCCCTAGGAAATTATAAAGGATGGAAAAGGACCCATATGTGTAAAACTGTTTATAATGGCTCTTTGTGTGGTAGCAAAGAATTGGAAAAGTAGTGGATGTACATCAATTGGGGAATGGTTGAACAAACTGCGGTACATGAAGGTAATGGATATTATTGTTCTATTAAAAATGATGGAGAAGCTGATTATAACGAGGCCTGGAAAGATTTACACAAACTCATGCTGATCGGAAAAAAAAAAAAAACTATGATAATCAACTGTGAAAGACTCGGTTCTGATTCTGAACAGAAAATATGCCATCTGTGTCTGGGAAATGATCTAAGGAGACTGAAAGTAAATCAACATCACTATGTTCACTTCTTTTTTCTGGGTTTTTTTTAATCTTTCCCATGATTTTTTCCCTTTTACTCTGATTTTTCTCTCCCAACATAATTCATAAAGAAATGTGTATTAGAAATAAACTTACTACAATTTAAAAACATATTTTTCCTCTCATGAGCCCTAAATTTGCTTATGTCCAAATCATTTTTCCATTTTAACCTTATCTTGGTATACAGTGGGAGATGATGGTTTAAACCTAAGTTCTGCCCAATGGCTTTCCAGGTTTCCCAACAATTTTGTCAACTGGTAAATTATTAAAAGCTTGCATCTTTGGGTTTAACAAACTAGATTACTATGGTCATTTACTACCGTTTCTTATGTATCTAATTTTTTTTCCACTCTGTTTCTTATCCAGTACTTGATTGTTTTGTTGGTTATAATTTTGTAATATAGTTTGAAATCTGGTATTGTTACACCCACTATCCTTCATTTGTTGTGTGTTAGTTTCCTTGATGTTCTTGATCTTTTTTTTCTTCCACATAAATTTTGTTATATTTGTCTAGTTCAATAATTTTATTTTCTTTTGGCAATTTAATTGGTATGACACTAAATAAATTAACAAACAGAATTGTCATTTTTTCTTATATTGGCTCAGGCTGCCTATAAACAATTAATATTTCTCCAATTGTCTTTATTTGCATGAAAAGCATTCTGTAATATTTCTAGTGTCTTTGGGTTTGTCTTGGCAGGTAGAATCCCAAATACTTGATATTGTCTGGTGTTACTTTACTTATGTATTTATTTTTAAATCCCTACCATGTGTTGTACACTGTGCTGTATACGAGAGATATAAAAGTAAGATGAAATACTCCCTCATATCAAGGAGTTTACATTCTATCAGGAAAGATGTGTGTGAACATAGGATTTAAATACCACACGTGTGCATATATACGTTACATACCACATGTATATATGTTACATGTGTGTATATGCCATTTTTAAACACATATGTATTATTATATGTATAAATAAATGTGACAGTTTAGGGATGGAGAGATATTAGCAATTTGGGGTATCAGAAATAGTTTTATTTAGAAAATGGTACAGGAATTGTTTATTTTTTCCTCAATAGCATTTCACTCCTCCACATATATGCAAAGATTGCTTTGAAAATTCACCTCTGCAAAATTTTACCTTCCAAATTTTTTCTCCCCTCCTCCCCATGTTTTTTTTCTCCCTAAAACAGCAAGTAATCTGACAATCCATATATATATACATATATATAATAATTCTAAACATATTTCCATATTTGTCATGCTGTGAAAGAAGCATTAGACCAAAAAGGGAAACAAACAACATCAGCAACAACAACAGCATTAGAAAGAAAAAACAAACAAACAAAAAAGATGAAAATACTATGCCTCAATCTATATTCAGTCTCCTTAGTTCTCTTTTTGGATGTGGATGACATTTCCCATTCCAATTCTATTGGAATTTTCTTGGATCGCCACACTGCTGAGAATAATTAAATCTATCTTAGTTGAAGATAAGACAAGTTTTTTTTTATTGTGTACAATGTTCTTCTGGTTCTTCTCACTTCACTCAGCATCAGTTCATGTAAATCTTTCCAGGCCTTTCTAAAATCAGCTTGCTCATCATTTTTACAGAACAATAATATTCCATTAGTATCATATATCATAACTTATTCCACCATACTCCAATAGATAGGCATCTACTCATTTTCCAATTCTTTGCTATCCCACAAAGAACTGCTGCAAACATTTTTACACATATGGGTCCTTTTCCCTCCTTTATGATTTCCTTGGGATATATACCTAGTAATGGCACTGTGGATCAAAGGGTATGCACAGTTTTATAGCCCTTTGGGCATAGTTCCAGTTGCTCTCCAGAATGGTTGGATCATTTTACAACTCCATGAACAATGGATTAATGTACCGGTTTTCCCACATCCTCTCCAACATTTATCAGTGTCTTTTCTGCTCATCTTAGCAATTCAGATAGGTGTGAAGACATAGCCTGAGTTGTCTTAATTTGTATTTCTCTTATCAATAGTAATTTAGAGGATTTTTTCACATGACTACAAATAGCTTTAATTTCTTCATCTGAAAATTGTCTGTTTATGTCATTTGACCATTTATGAATTGGAGAATTATTTGTATTCTTACAAATTTGATTCAGTTCTCTACACATCTTGGAGATGAAGCCAAAATCAGAATCTTTTTTCTGCAAAAATTGTTGCCCAGCTCTCTGCTTCCCTTCCAATTTTTTGTGCATTGGTTTTGTTTGCGGAAATTATTTTTGACTTGATGTTGTATTTCATAATATTCGCTAGTTTTTTGGCCATAAATTCCTTCCTTTTCCAAATTTCTGAGGGATAAATTATCCCTTGTTTTCCTAATTTTCTTATCATTTCATCCTTTATGTCTATCTAAATCATGAACCCATTTTGACTTTGTCTTGGTATAGGGTGTGAGTTGTTGGTCTGTGCCCAGTTTTTACCATATTATTTTCCAGGATCCCAGCAATTTTTTTTGCCAACTAGTGAGTTCTTATCCAGGAAGCTAGAGTTTTTGGATTTATCAAACACTAGATTACTATAGTCATTGATGATTCTTTCTAGGTTGTAGATTAGATGTATTTTCCACCCTTAATTTCTTTTTTATATCATCACAATAAAGCCAAGTTATACCCATACCCTCTGATTATATACAGTCCTTCTAACTGCCCTGACAAAAATGCAGGTCTCAAGAGTTATGAGTATCACCTTCCTGTGTAGAAATGTAAAGGTTATCTTTTGAATTGGTATTCTGATCTTCTTTGTCACCATAATAGTTTTCAATGATCAAGGATACTTTTTTTCCTCATTTTAAACAATTAAGCTCTGTTTTTAGGGCACAGGGGAAATTGTACCAAGTTTCTTTTGTAGGGTTACAGGGACTTCTCACTGACTTTCCATGCTGGGCTGATGATGCTACTTGCCTTCCCCCTGTGCTGGATTGACCTGGCCTAGTCTTGCCTGTTATGCCAGGGTTTAGGGAGTTGCAATTTGTTTTCTGCACTTGGATTGCATCTCACAATTGGGCGCCTGTTGGTCTGTACTTTTTTCTAAAATCCTCTTGCTATATTCTCCTGAACCACTTCTGCACTGGGCCAGGTTCCCATCTTCTCAAGTGAGACAAAGTTCTCCTGAAGTCCATCCAAGATGTCTTAAACTGGAAAACTGTTTCACTCCAAGTGTATATGGGTTCTATCACTTCAGAATCCTTTCAAAGGCTTTATCGAATTTGGATTCCAAGGGAAACTATAGAGAACTCAGGCAATATAATAATATGATATGGTGTAATACAATGTTATGATATAATATATACTATATGTTTAATCCTCTCTTTAACCCATTTCCAATGTGAATAGAATTTTACTTTTTTCCTTTATTAAAGCTTTTTATTTTTCAAAACTTATGTGTGGACAATTCTTCAACATTAGCCCTTGCAAAACCTTGTGTTCCAATTTCCCCTCCCCTTCTCCCACACCCTCCCCTAGATGGCAATTAGTCCAATATATTAAACATGTTAGAAATATGTGTTAAATCCAACATATGCATAAATATTTATACAATTATCTTGCTACATAAGAAAAATCAAATCAAAGCAAAAGAGAGAGAGAAAGAGAGAGAGAGAAGCAAAATAAAATGCAATAACAAAAAGAGTGAAAATGCTATATTATGAACCACACTAAGTTCCCACAATCCTCTCTCTGGGTGTAGATGGCATCACTAAACAATTAGAACTGGTTTGAATCATCTCATTGTTGAAGAGAGCCATGCCCATCAGAGCTGATCATCATAGTCTTGTTGCCATGTATAATGATCTCCTGGTTCTGCTCATTTCACTTAGCATCAGTTCATGTGTAACTCTCTATGAGTAGAATTTTGGCCTCCTGCCCCACCTAATTGCTCTGTGTCAGTTCTTGCTTTTGCACCTCATTCGTATGATATAATTACTTTTTTTTTTTTAGTTTTTACTTTTTCCTACATGATTTTGCTTTTTAAAAATTACATTATACTCAGCTCTGCCCTAACATTTCTTTTAAACTTTCTAATTAGTAATGATAATCTTAGCCACATATTTATGCTTCCTCATAAAAGCATAGTTTGTCTTTATTGAGTCCCTTGAAATTAATCTTCAATGTTTACCTTACATTTCTTATATGTCAAATTTTCTATTAAGTTCAGGGGTTTTTTTGCAACAAAATCCTAAAGGTCTGGCAATTTATTGAATATCTTTTTTCATACAGGGTGGTCTTCTACTGTATCCATTGATAGCTTAAACTATTACTTTACCTAATTTTTCCTCTACCAATATTATTTAAGTTTCAATTTTTTAAGCTCTCCTATGAACTCTTGTTGGGTATGTATCCAATTCACTCTTTTTTTTAAGGCTTTGCTTGTACATATTCTGATTTCCCATTATCAATTTCTGATTTGTATCTTGATCTTCCTTGTTACTATAATAGCTTTTAATGGTCAGGTTCTTTTTTTTTGTTATTAGTGTATAAATCCCACATGGTGATCATGTATGATGTTTGTGATATATTACTTTAATTTCCTTCCTAATATTTTATTTTAAAATTGTTTTCTTAGCTCCCCCAAGAATTTTTCTTCGGTATGTATCCAATTTACATTTTTTTCCTTTTAGGCTTTGCTTGTAGATATTTTGTTTTCCCTTTTACATCTTTTGATTTTGCATGTTGATCTTGTCAGTATAATAGTTTTTCATGGTCATTTTCTTCTTGTTGCTTTCTACCTTATTTCTTGATCTTGGTTAAATTAAAGTTGGATTTTTTCCAGCCATGGGTGTAGGAGGGACAGTGTCTTAAGTTTTAGACTTTTTTGAGCTACTATTTTCAGAGTTAGTTCTGTGAGTTTGAACTTTTTACTGCTTCCAAGAACATGTCACTTGGGAAGGTGTATAGTCTCTGTTCTTCTAGTTTACACTTTGGTCGCTTGCCATGAAAAGGGCCAGTATTCTTTTGAAATTGCAATTGATTCTGCCCATCAGGACCCTGGATCCCTTGTTACTAAAAGCATCACTGCTTCTTCTGGAAATAAAATAATATTTATCCTCAGGGCTTCTGTTCCCTTGGGACTTGAAGTGATATAGTTCTTCTGGACCATGGTCCCTTGTGACAGAAATGATTACTTCTTCTGTATTAGTACCCCTATTCCCTCCTGCTGAAAGAATTCTTCTCTCCCATCGAGCTGTATCTCAGAAATGGATATAGGCAGTGGGTTTGGCAAAGAGTACCTAGTTTTGCACCCAATGCTGGCACAGGGGTCTCTTTTAATTACTCTTTGATCTGTTGCCAAATCTCCTTACTGTTTCATTCTTGAAGCTTTTTGAAATTGCGGCTGCTACCACCCAGTCCTCCATGACACAGATTTCTTTTTCCAACCTCCTAAGTTGCCTTGAGCTAAGATAAAAAAATGCTTCAGAATTGAAGTTATTTGCTTTGAAATGTTGGAAGAGCTCACTTTAGTGCTTTTTTTCTTTGCTATTTTGACTCTACTACATAATATTTTTAGAGTCAATATCTAGTTTCTTTAAAGCTCAGTCCAAGTACCATCTTATACATGAACTTGATCCTTTTCTGATACTCTGAAGTATTAGTGCTTTCTTTCAAAATCTGGCTAGTTCTTGATCTTCTCAGATGCTAATAATTTTTATCCTTGGTTTTATTCTACATATATAGATATTCAGATTCCTTCCCCTGAGAAGATGTGATCTATTAAATTCTAGAGATGGTCTAATTCTTGATCTCTTGACCATATTATTAATGTAATATGAGTCTATTGACCAAATCCCAGTATCTATTATATGGAAAGCATTTATGAATGCTTGTTGATTGAGTGGCTGATTCAACTATCACCTGTGTAGATGACTTCTAAATCTATATTTCAAAACCTTACTTATTTTCTGATTTCTATCTTTTATTATTTATAGGGCATCTCCATATACATGACTCAATAACTCCATAAGAGGTCACTCATATGTTTCTTGCAGAGTACATGTTTCTTCACTAGTCACATTCCAGAAAAAAGGATGTAAGAGAGATAAAGAAAAAAAAATGTGCTTCAAAAAATTCAATAGCATTTCTATATATTAATAGCAAAACACAAGAAGCATTAATAGAAAAAGAAATCCCATTTCAAATAACTACAGAACACACAAATTACCTGGGGATCAGTCTCTGATAGCATACAAAAAACTTCCGTGGATTCAAATACAAAATTCTCCTTAAAGAATAAAGAAGAGAAGTACTTAAAACCAGTACTTAAACCTTAAAACCAGGAGGATCAGCTTTGAAACCTAGGACACTTTATCAAGCCCCATGACACAAAAGTTTTTCTATGGCATAGGCCTTTATAGTAATGCCAAAATCACCTAGAGGAACAACAAAAGAAAAAAAAAGAAATAGAAACTTGATTCTCTATACTTTCATTAGGACTATACAATAATTCAAGACAGTGTCATCAACCAGTTGTCAACATTAAAATTTATGTGGAATAAATATATTTTCCTTACTATCTGTGGACCTTATCCCTATGAATACTATGAATAAAGCATCTGACTATTAAATGTGGTCTTAACATTATTTCTATTTTTAAAATTTTCTATTTTAAAATTTTTTTGTTTCCAACATTCATCTTTGTAAGATTTTGTGTTCAAGATTATTCTCTTTTTTCCCCTTCCCTTGCTTCTCTCCAAGATGGCAAGCAATCTAATATAGGTTAAACATGTACTATACTTTAAAAAATATTTCCTTATTTGTCATGCTATACAAGACAAGTCAGATCAAAAGGGGAAAATCATAAGGAAAAAAAAGCAAGAAAGCAAACAAACAAAAAAGGTGATAACACTATGCTTTGATGTACATTCAGTCTATAGTCTTCTTTCTAGATGTGGATGGCATTTTTCCATTTTGGATTTGTCTTGAATCACAGTGCATTGTTAAAAATAGCCAAATTCATCACATTTGATTATCAAAATTTACTGTTATTATGTACATAGTTCTCTTGATTCTTATTATTCCACTCAGCATTAGTTCATGTAAGACTTCCCAGGTTTTTCTGAAATTAGCCTGCTCATCATTTCTTATAGAACATTAAATTCACATATCATAACTTTTTCAGCCATTCCCCAACTTATGGGCATCCACTTAATTTCCAGTTTCTTGCCACTTTTACAAAAGGATCAGCATAAATTTTAGCTATTTTTTCATCCTACCTTTATATACAATTTTACATAGACAATAAAAATGTTGAATCTGGAAAAAAATCCCATAGAGATATTAAACTTCTAACTACTGGCATAACTATACCAATATTTGGTCTATTTCTAAAGATGATTAGGGGAAAAGGAAAAGAACATATGTTTTAAAAATGCACATGAGAATTCTTTTTATGGTGGCAAAGAACTTGAGGTTTCAGGGATGCCCATCAGTTGGGGAATGACTGAATAGGTTGTGACATATGCTTATGTTGGATTACTACTAAGTTATAAGAACTGATTTGCTCAATGGTTTTATAAAAACATGGAAAATTTTGCATGAAATTATGAAAAGCAAAGTGAGCAGAACCAGGAAAAGATTGTATATAGTAACAGTATTGTTTTGAGAACATCTTTGAGTGAACAAACTATTTTGATTATTATAAATGCCCAAATTATCTATAACGGACACGTGGAGAAAGACAGTATCTGCATTCAAAGAAAAAACTGATATATAGAACTATGTATAGAATAATTTCATGTATGTGTATGTGTGTATATATGTATATTTATATGTATACATAGCCAAACATTATATATACACATACAAACACCTATTTTTATCTAATGATTGCCGTATCTAGGACTGGGGGTGAGGGAGACTAGAAAAAAAATTTACATGATAATTTTTGTTGTATATTTGAAAAGAAGAGCAAATTATGCATAGTAGATTTGAAATTTCATATGCAGTCATCTTTTTTATTGTACTATGTTATGGAAGTGTTTGTTCTATTCCATAAATTAAAAACAGAATTAAAAAAATAAAGAATAACATAAGAGATGAATATTCAGTGCTCATGATTAGTCTATGCCAATATGATAAAAAATGACAATACTACCAAAATTAATTTACAATTTTAATGCCTTGCAAATCAAAATACCAAGGAAATACATTATGAAGTTTAATAAAATAGTAACAAAATTCATCTGGATAAACAAATGATATGTAACATTATATATAATCTAATTATTCATTAGAAATGATGAAAAAAGAATGAAGGAGGAATAGAACTTCAAAACCTCAAACAATATTATAAAGCATCAGTCATCAAAACCATCTGGTATTGGTTAAAGAATAAAAAAGATTAATGGAACAGACTGGGATGGGGGATTTAAAACAATAGAACTTAATTATCTAATATTTGATAAAGTGGAAAATGTGTTATCTAGAGAAAACTTTTGTGAAAGCTTGAAAACAATTTGGCAGAAATTAGGCTAAACCCAACACCTTACATCACATTGCACAATATATTATAAATATGACTTTATTAATAAAGATTATAGAGTAAAAAAATTAGAAGATAAAGGTATCACATACCTATCATAGTTATAGATAAGTGATATATCCTTGAATAAACAAGAGGTATAGTCAATTACAAAAGATAAAAGAAATAATTTTGATTATTTGAAAGTGAAAAAATTCTCCACTGGCAACATTAATGCACATGCCCCAAATCACTAATAATCACAGGAAGAAAAATCAAAACAACCTTGAAATCCTGCAAATTGGCAAAAATGACCTCCTCCAAATGGCAACAGTTAATATTGGAGGGAGAGATTGCAGGAAGAGAGATATAAGAATGAATTTTGGTGAAGATGTGACATGGTACATCATTTTGGGAAACAATTTGGAATTATGCAGATAAAATGGTTAAAATGTCCATGCCTGTTGAACCAGACTCCATTATTGGTCTTATACCCCAAAGAAACCACCAGTTACAAAAAAGTACTTACATTATTTATAAAGGTACTTTTATGTATTAGCTAAAAATTATAAATAAATTATCATCAATTGGGGTATGGCTAAATAAGTTGTATATAAATGTAGTGCTGCTGTATGATATATGTAATAGATACAGAGAAGCATGGAAATAGCTATTTGAATTGATTTAGATTGAAGTGACAGAGCCAAGATAACAATAAACCTATTTGTTATGATAATATGAATGGAAAAATAATACACCAAAAATCAAATGCAAATGAAACAAAATTATTTGCATCAAATAGGACTTTGATGAAGATTTATGAGAAGGCATCGCCAACCTATCCTTGTATGGAGCTGAGATGCCCACAGATATTAATGCATTGAACACATTTTTGGAGTATTTCAATATATCTATCAGTTGTACTGATTTTTTGTTTCTTTTAAAAAATGCTATTTGACATATGGCATGACTTGGGGAGGAATAGGTAGAGGAATACATGGGATAGTGTGATGATATAAGAAACAAAAATATCAATAAAAACTTTTAAAAATAAATTAATGAAATTGTCATTTCATGTCTTTGATGTAGCAACTCTTTTAGCCAAGATATATTGCAAGAAATTTAGAAATTCTCTTATAATTCTTATTCACATTTTGTAAATTACCTAAAATATATCAATACAAACAGATGGATTCATTTATATATATTTTTATGGATATCAGTACAGTAGTCTGTTTATCTGCTATTTTTCTTAGTATATGACTGAGTAACCTATCTTCTTTTATTCTTGTTTTTTTTTTTATCACCACTTTTTGCTTGTAAATAATTGCTGGTAATGTGTCAAGTCCACTTTTACACTTCATATTCTTCATCTTACCTGCCCTTTTGGTCATTCTTAAATTTGACAATTCTGATTGTGAGCTTTAACCTTAAATGCACTCTTTTTTTAAAAAAAATTTACTATTTCTGTTACCTGTAATTAATCTTTATGACTTTACGTGGCCCAAGAAGATCACTGCCTGGTAGATGATACCCTGATGTTGAACTACTCCAAATTTATAGGCAGAAAGACAACAGATATTTATTAAGTACTTATAATGCAGACACTGTGCTAAGAGTTGATGATACAAATCCAAACAAAAAGAAAAATGTGTCTTCCCTAAAGGAATTTACATTCTAAAGAATAAAGACAAACACAAAAGTGAACTGAAAAGCTGTGGTATCCAAGCAATTGGTTTCAAAGTCTGGAAAATCATGAGCCGAGTTAGGAGGGGAATAAAGATTGACTGGTCTTGGCCCTTTTCTCAGATGGAAGCTCTGAGAGGAACTCATCAATATAAAAATCTGTCTATCGTGGTCAAGGGATGTTTCAAGGTGAGGACACTAAAGGGGAACATGGAAATTCCGGAGTGAGGAGACTAGTCTTTAGTAACAAAACAGTCTATAACTATGGCAATGGAGTGTCAGTTTTTGTCGGCCCTACCAATCTATTAAGGCTTTGAGTATCATCTTTAGTGAGTTCCACGCTACAAAAAACTAACACTCCACTGTCATAATTATAGAGAATCCTAGCAGCACCTCCATGAGTGATGAGATATCAGAGAATGTTGAACATTGTTCTCTTATTATATGTGGAGTATCATGATAAATATTGAATGAATAACCATATGCAAAAAACCCCAAAAACAAAAAAAAAAACTGCTTTGGATCTCTGAGTGGAGGTTGGACTTCAGACTCTTTCCATGTAGGCTGCTACCTGTGGATTTACACCTCTAAGGATTTATCCATGAAATTGAGTGCGGGTGATAGCATGTTTGTTTTTTGTTTGTTTTTTCCTCTTGATCTCAATAAAAATTATATATATCATGTTGGGTTGAAAACTAGTTTGGGAACTTCTTCCAGCAATTCAAATCATAAGCCCCTCTACAATGTATAATCTTAGAGTGTTTCTTGTGGAATCATAATAAATTTGATGGTCACACTTGCCAATGGTCACACAACTAATATGCATCAAAGCCAGAATATGAAAAGAGGTATTAGTATAAATATGATATTATGAGGAATTGTGTATCTGGTAATATTAAGGATGAATATTAAAATTTATAGAAGGAAATATATTTTAATTTTGAGTAAAATATTGCTTTAGACAAAAGTATAAAGATAAAATCAAAATAGAGGTGAAAAAACCACTAAAGAGAAAGAACATTAAAGGTTTGAATGAAAGAATTAAATCAAAGATCATATCTAACCTGGCAAGAATCAGTGTTATTGTTGTTTTAATCAGTCAGACCATGTATTTGTTATGATTGAAACAGAAAAAAAAGTTGATTGATTTCTTTTCAATTAGTAAAGTTGGCATGGGACAGGGTTAATGACAATTTCAGCCCATTGCACTATGCATCAATTTTGCAGATGGTTTTGAACACTGGGTTTTGCTTGTTCCCCTAAACCATGTTTAGTCTTATCCAACAATTCTCATTCACAGAGAGTGATGGAAAGTACAGGTGAGTACCAGAAAGTGGTACCATATGTAGTCATTATATGCATTCTGCACTTGGGGCATAATGATGATGTGTTTTCTGTGTGTGAGTTACTCTTGCTTCCTTCTTTATAAGTCAGATGGTTTAAGACAGTTGAACACAATTTTTTTTCCCCTGCGGTGCAACTGTTTACATTTTCCACTGAGCCTTGCAGCTCTTGTTTTTATGAGAAAAACCACTAAGAAATATGCTAAGTCTCTTTGAGTGAATAATGTGAATTGGAGAAAGGATCCACAGATTTCTTCCTCAGCAGTTATTTTCCATCTGAGTGATTTCTGGATAGTTAGTATATAAAGCTCTGTTAGTGCTGGCTGGGTGCAAATTGCCATCTGAAGAAGACGGCTTTATACCACTACCCATTTAAAGCAGAATGGGACCCCTGTAGTAGGAATAACCTCTTTAACCAAATATCAAGCAAATTAACCTTTTAGTGTATTCATATGAGCCTCTCCCGAGAAGGTGCACTCCAGTGACATCACTGACAGCAAAGGTTAGCCTAAGTGTAAAATGAAATCATCCGGCAATGAGGGCCCGAAGGGAAAATCAAGCTTCATAATTAGATTGAAGGCTCCTAGGAAACAAGCCCTGTTGCAGGAAGAGCATTTGCAGAAACTAATTGGGATATGCTTTTGCATCAGTACTGGTATACTGCATCACTTACAGCTTCGAAAATAGCTGTAATTGTGGATGATGATTGAGTCATTTCCTAAATTTAGTATCCCAGGCCGAACACGAATTAAATGACTAACCATGCACTTGACTTTGAGATTTGTCTCTTCTGGGGGCTCAGATCTCCAGAAAGATTTCTGTCCTTAGGCTGGGTGGGATTTGGGATGGATTTGGAAAGCTGCAAGCAATGGAGGGAGGCAGAGTGCAAGCAGATGCTGGGTGAGCTGCCCCTTTTCTCCTTGGCTCTGCCAACACACCTCCATTCTAACTGGCACCATTCCTGTTGTTTTCCGGCCTGGAGTCTGTATTGAGACTGCCAATTGTTCTGAATTGTTTCTGTGGCGAATTAGTGAAAAGGAGAAATGGCTATTAGGGGAATAAACTGAGATTGCCATACTCATTACTGGAGGAACTAAACCCAAGCACAAACTGAGTTCTTTGGAGTTGAAAGGTGAGTTGAGCCCCGACCAATTGCTCTCTTTCAATTCCTTCCCAGGAGAGCACTTAGAACATTCATCTAAACCTGGCCCTTATTTTATTTGCAGGATCAGTCTTTAGATTTGCCCCATTCAGTTCTGAGATACTGATACTCGGTGTATCAGTTTCTTCCAACCTTCAGGAAAAAGGAAAGGGGGTGCCTTGTTTATTTTATTTAGTCAAAGGAACACAATAAATAAATATTCATTAAAAATGCCAAAAGAGAGAGGGCATCAGAAACTGCTGCCACTCACAGGAAACTCTCATTATTTATGAATCATCAATTTTAGCATATCATCATTACCACCCCAAAACAATAACCTATTCTTAGGTTCACATTAAATCCATTTCTTTCACATATCTGGATTGCTTTTAAATTCTCCACTGACTAATCTCTAGGCCTATTTCAAGTCAGAATCTGAATATTATTTACCATCTGCCTCCAAGGGATGCACTTGCCAAGTCCCTTAATTTGCTATAATTGGCAGGTTTTCAGTGTACATAATTCATATAAAAAAGCGATCCTGAAAAAGAAGATTAATTAAACCGTTTCTTCTGGGCCCCTAAAATTGCAGTGGTTTCCAAGAGGACGACTTTAAGGCCTTAAGGTCTTCTTTGTGTATATGCTGTCACAGCTGAGCACAT
This sequence comes from Myrmecobius fasciatus, assembly GCA_023553655.1. NCBI lineage: Eukaryota > Metazoa > Chordata > Mammalia > Dasyuromorphia > Myrmecobiidae > Myrmecobius > Myrmecobius fasciatus. The sequence goes on from JAJPUD010014990.1 coordinate 27,913, forward strand.
TAAAAATGTATGCTGGGTTGGTCCCTGGTGCCTCTGTGCTGGTCAGAGAGATGTCATTGGCACCTGGGTAACAGCACATATACTCACTGAATTAAACAGTTCCCATTTGCATTTCTGTCTTTTGTTCCAAGCTTTCCAGACACTAGAAACTCCTAGACTGCAGTATAATTTATGGATACCTCTGTGTAGGCAATTCTAGTGCTGATATGATAGGAAAAACTTCAGGAGGAAAAACAACATCACTACCTCCATCCAGATGTACAGAATTCAAAATAGAACAAGTGAGAGCTCACAACCTGATTGAAAGGAGTCACACAAGTGTCCAGTAAGGAGATAATGCTGTTCTTCCCTTTTTTAAGTCAGTTTCAACTCTTTGTGACTGTATTTGGAGCATAACTGGCAAAGATAGTGCAGTAGTTTGACATTCTAGCTCATTTTAAAGAGGAGGAAACTGAGGCAAAACAGGTTAAATGAGTTGCCCAGAGTCACATAATAAGTGTCTGAGGCTGGATTTGAACTGATGAAGATGAGTTTTTCTTACTGCAGTCCTGGTGCTCTATCTACTGTGCCCCTTATCTGCCTCAAAAGAAATTATACATTCTTCCATTTTTCTTTTTCTTCCAGTCTCATGCCAAGCTCATGATCCATAATGTTGTTTTGTTCTTACCTTTGTAAGAATTTCTGGATGCTTCTATAGCATCTGAATAATGGGATCCCAGCTACTTTTTTCCTTACTTAGTTACTTCCTGTCAATAGTTGGTAACTTTCATCCTGGGTTGAAAAAAAAAAAAAAAGGAATGGATCATATTCCAGGGGGAATTTTTCTCCTCTGAGTTCAGGTACAGAAACTATCTATAGTATCTTACTTTTTCTCTTGTGACTTCTTATGGTGGGTTGGTCATGTGCAGTTAATGGAAGAACTGGGAGATAAAAAGGTAGGAAGTTAGAGCAGTTTGATAATGTACCCATAGTTTTTGTGGTTGTGATGATTGTAACATGTAGTATCCAGGATCTATCTTTGGATTAAGGAGTTAATGACTCATAATTTGAAGGTGTGATCTGATTTTAAATCTAGCTGACAAGTGGAAAAGGTGATTATTCCCTATTGGCTCTCTTTCAGTTGAACTTAGACAATAATAGGGGACTAATGGTAGACCCATCTGGGAGACCAAATTAATTAGGGGCAAGCAGCTATGGAATAAAGATACTGTAAGATGCCATAAGATCCTAGCCATGAAGTCTCAGGATCAGATGATATAGATGAAAAAGATGTTTTTTTTTTTTTTGGGTAAAGATCATTTATTTATAAGCATTGGGTAATGGTGAACCCATCCAAAAGATTGAATTTCAGAATCTGCATCAAGTGGCCTTTTAGAATAAGATAAAATTTAAAGCAGGAGCAGCTTCTTGTGGTATCAGAATTTTGGCCAGTGAGTTTGAGGTGAAGTGAGTAGATGATAAAATCTGGGACAAGAGAAGGGAAAACGCTATCTAAACTCAGACTTCTACATTCCTTAGACCAAGCTGAAGAAGCATATGTTAGAACACTGCTTAGCAATTCTGCATTCAAGGTGATATCAAGGCTCAGGCCAGGAAGACAAATTAAATGGCTGAAAGAAATATGGCACATGTATCTGGGATATTGTAAATTGTGAACCCAAATAATATTTATCCTGTTATGTTATTGCTGCTTCCTCCAATTTGTAAAGTCCATTATGTAATTTCATAATAAATCATAACAGTAAATTATAATAAATATTTAAAGGTTTGATAAATTAATATTATGAGGCAAGGTGAATGAGATGATACAGAAAATCTTGTGGTTTTAATCTTGAACCAGAAGATTTGAAGAATCCAGTAAGAAAAAGTATTCATAGCTTAAAGTTTAAAGGAGTGCAGATCTGGGATTTCCGATGGAAAAGATAGTGGCATTCCAAGGTTGTTCCTAATGATCTGTCTGACATCCCACTTAGAAACTGATGAATAGGAATGTACTTTCAAAGAACACTGACCAAATGAGCAGAGAAATATTTATATTTCAATATACAAAAGGCTATCTCAATGATAGGAGTATCTTGTCTTTGTCTTGTAAGATGAGGTAGATGCCAGTGCAGCCCCTTGGAAAATTACTTATGTTTTATTGAACATAAGCTGTGATCATAATTTCACAATAAGTAAAGCTTTTGGATATGTTAAACCTCTTAAGCATTTCTTATGCATGCTATAGATGCTTTTGGCAATTTGGTGAAGCTTATGGGCCTGTTTGTTGAATAGTGCTTTTACATAATTGAAACTAAATACTAAATTCCTAATTTAAGGATACAACTTTTTCCCATTCAATTTCATTGATCTTCTCATGGTTCAGGATTCTGTGACACCTAGGATAATTCCTGCTAAGCAATGCTTCTCTTTTAGAGGAATATTTTGTAGAGTAGGTAGGATATTTGTCAAGATCTTATCCAAATATAAATGCAAACTATCAGTCTTTTTTTTAATATTGCTATGAATTTCCTTTGTAGTGGTTTAGGATTAATAATGGATCAAGTCACTTGATAGTTATCCAAATTATTGGATTAATTACATAAATAGGGAAATTAAGCCCTTTGTTCTCCTTTCCAAAATGTGATCAACAGTCATTTTGCTCTATTGATCAAGTGCTTTTTGTAACTAATAGAGCTTTGTATTTTCTAAATTTGCATGAAGATGTTGTGATCAGAAAATTTATTGTGAAAGCCCTCCAGGTCCTGTACTAAACCTAAGGCTCTTAAGTTTTTCTTGTGTCTGTCATGAGCCTCTTTGGCAGTTTGTTGGAAGTCTATTTTCATTTTAATAATTTAATTCTATATCTGTAGATCATTCTCATACAGTTTTAAATACTACTACTACTAATAATAAAATCATATTTATATATTTTATAAGACACACTACAAATATCTCATCTTCATACAGCTCTGATAAGTAGGTACTTCTATTATTCCCATTTTGCAAATATGAAAAATAAGATAGACTGATGTTAAATGGCTTATCAAGGATCACAAACTAATAAGTATCTGAAGGCAGATTTGAAATGAGTGGCCTTCCTGATTCCAGGTATTGTGCCCTAGGCACTGTACCATCTGTCTGCCTTTAATAGGGATGCAAGTTGGTAATTTCTGATGTCTTTTCTGGGTTTCCATGTGTGAGTTATTACCAAATAAAGAATTTCTATTCAAGATTTTTCCCCTCTTTGAGGTCATTTGAAATTCATTTCCTAAGTACTTTTAAGATTGAGTCACCTCCAACACAACTTATGTGTCAGGTTTGAATTTGAGAAATTATGTGGCCTTTCAAAGATTTTCAACATCTCCCTTATACAAAATCCATTATTTTAACAGAAATTTTCCACATTCTTCTTGAAAAATTGCAATCTCAGAAAGCTAAAAAACATAGATGACCCAAATGGCAATGAAAAACTGAGGATGAGTAAAAGAAGACTATTTCACACAATTAGCAATTTGTATTCAAGTTTTACAACTTGACTATAAAAGAGGGAAACAGTCATAAGCAGGATTAGGATGGACATAGCCTGAGAAAATAGACTTTCATCAACATTTCACATTATGAAATAGGAAATAGGAAAAGACCTAGCAAAAGGACTTAAATACATTAGATTGATTCCTTTACAAAGGATTTCTGGAATGGTATAGACAGAAATTGTACAGGATGGAGAAATATGAATGGGTTCTAATCCATTTTTGTGGAGGGAGTATGCAGATGAGATCAGAGAGATGTCAATACAATAAAATAAGCCACCAGGGGAGATGTTTAAGGGAAGTCTTATCTTGAAAGTTGCCTATTTCAAAGAAAAATTCAAAATGTGAAGAAGATATTCCCTAACAAAACTGAACTGATTGTCTGCACAAGGCATAAAATGTAATTATTTAGCCAATGATTACCAACAAATTATATATCCTTAAACAATTAGAATTGACATGTTTAATGCAGAAAATCTAATTTAGGTAGAGAGATCATGTAATTTGTTTTAAAGTAATATAATGCATTAAAATGACATTATTTAAACTATAGCATGAAATGACAAAAATACATACATAAAAGTAAAACATTTATCTTATGGGATCATGATGTGTCTACTAATTTTCAATATAACACAAATTTCTATGTCTCACAATGTCTCTATCTGGAAGTACTACCAGAGAGTTCTTAGAAAGCTTAATAATAATGGAATTACATTGTTCAGACATTCCATTGGAAAATGTATAATGCTATGGAAAGCATGTGTGTGAAGACTGAGTTTAAAGTATCAAGAATAGTTATGTTCTCTTTGATTTGAAAAGATCAAATGATTACCTTGGATAAACCCATTAACCTATCCTTCTATGATGATGGCCTTAGGATATATATTGTAGTAGGTCTTGATAATTGGTCTCTATGACATCATTCTTGACTGTCCCAGGATATATCTTCAACACCTTATCTTCCCTTTTAAAATAAAGATAGGGATGGTTTCCTTGCCACAGGGACTTTCTGGGCAAAGAATCCCCCCCCCCCAACAATGCGGGTGGGGTTTTAAGGTTTATAGGCTCGTTTTTGAGATATTCTGTGGGGTTTTTTTTTTAAGGTTTTTTCCAAAGCAGCACAATATATAGAAGCATTCTGAAAAGGAAAAAAAAAAAAACTGACCTCAATTGCTTTAACCAGAGGCAAAACAGTCACATTGCATCCTCATGCAATGTCTTTTCATCTGAATTTCAAAACCCTTTATAGAAAAACAAGTGTGATCAGACTATTTTGAAAACAGGGGTATGTAGTACATGGATGTGGGCATCCAATTGTTGAAGGATGGCTAAGATGCTGGAGAAGAGGCATAAGTGTCTCTCTAATCCTCCAAAGATCTCATTAATTCTCAAAAGCCTAGGGTTGGTTTGCCCAGGACTCTGGGCTGCTAGGCTATTCTATTGCTATGCAATTTTATTTCTTCCCTTAGGGCAGTGGCTTCATAATACATAGAAACCTTTCGCTTGTTACATCCAGGTCTAGGAAATAACTTGGGCTGTGACTGATGCTTTCCTCAGACTACTGGGAATGCAACAACAGTCACTCATTTGCTGTCGGATATACCGAACCTTAGCAGTGCTCTTGTGCAATTGAAACTCAGTAAGTTAGAAGCCAAGCTCATTAATAATTGACTTACATTGGGGATGTCATTTTTGCCAAGGATATTTTATGCATGAATTCGGGTGTGTATTTCATGCCCAATTCATAATGTAAAATTAAAAACTTAAGTGACTGCCTGCAAGCATCTGCCCTAAACCCAGGGAATGACATGGTTGAAAACCAGCTTTCAATATGCACAAGAGTGAGGTGAAATGGTTGAAAGGGTGATAAACTCTGCTTCCTTTGAATCCCATTAAGTTTATTCCCCCTAAAAAGCATTAGGGCATATTTCACTTCCTGACCAATGTGAGATCATCTCTAATAGAATGATCCTTGCCCCTGTCATTTTTTGCTCCTCTTCTCTTCTTTTGAGGAAGAATAATTTTGATCATTAACTTCAACTAGCCTGATATTCTTTCTTTTAACTTTATCTACAGTGAACTTAACTCTTACCTTTACTCTAAGTGATGGGGCTAACTAGCTGTGTATCCTGGAAATGAGACATTGTCAGAAGTTCTCTGCTGAGTGACATGAGGAACTACAGGTTATTTTGATCATGTGATTCCTTATATTTAATTATGCCTAATATTTCTATAGCATATAGTTTACAAAGTGCTTTGGCATAAATAAAAAAAATAATAACAATAATGACAGAGCTCATATAATACTTTAGTTTGTAATATGACTTTACATACATAATTATTGCAATAATGAGTATACTTTTATATAGTACTCTGCATTTCTCAAAATGCTTTAGAAAATATAATAATAATAACAATAATGATAGAGTATTTTTGTGCAGCACTTTCTAATTTACAGAGTTTACAAAATACTTTGGCATACATAGTGTCATCAAAATTAAAAACAAAAACAAAAAAATTCCCCTCAAACTTTCTGAGCCCTCTTGCTTATATAAACCAACAATGAGACAGCTAGGTAGGTCAGTGGATAGAGCACTAAGGCTGAGGTCAGGAAGACCTCAGTTCAAATCCAGTCTCAGACACTTATTAGCTGTGTGACCCTGGTCAAATAATTTAACCTCTGTCTGTCTTAATCAGTTGGATAAGGAAATACAAAATGCTCCAGTATCTCTGCAAAGAACATGCCAGGAACAACACTGGCATGTTATAGTCCATAGGGTCACAAAAAATCAGACATGAATGAATGACTGAACAATTGATAAACATAAGAATAATTATATATAATTTTATATACTATTTTACCATTTAAAAAGAGCTTTAGTATACATGATAATGATGATAATAATGATATAGCACTTTTATATAACACTTTGTAGTTCACAAAGGATTTTCTCAGAACCAATCTTGTGAGGCACATAATGCAAATATTATTTTTAATAATGGCTTTTTATTTTCAAAACACATGGAAAGATAGCTTTCAGCATTCAATTTTTTTATTTCTTTTTTATTAAAGCTTTTTATTTTTAAAACATATGCATACATTTTCAGCATTTCACCCTTGTAAAACCTTTTGTTCCAAAATGTTTTCTCTCTCTTCCCCCATCCCCTCCCCTAGAAGGCAAGTAATCCAATATAAGTTAAACGTGTAATTCTTCTATACTTATTTCCACAATTATCTTGCTATACAAGAAAAGTCAAGTCAAAAAGAAAAAAATGAGAAAGAAAACAAAATGTAAGCAAGCAACAATAAAAAGTGAAAATACTATGCTGTGATTCACTCTCAATCCCCACAGTCCTTCCTCTGGGGATAGATGGTTTTCTTCATAAAGACCATTGGAATTGTCCTGAATTACCTTGCAGTTGAAAAGAGTCCTGTATCTCCAAAATGAGCATTATATAATCTTCCTGTTGCTGTGTACAATGTTCTATTGGTTCTATTCATTTCACTCAGCATGAGTTCTTGTAAATCTCTCCAGGTTTCTCTGAAATCATCTTACCGATCATTTCTTATAGAACAATAATATTCCATAAGATTCCTATACCATAACTTATTCAACCATTCTCCAACTGATGAGTATCCATGCAGCTTCCAGTTCCTTGCCACTACAAAAAGGGCTACTATAAACATTTTGCATACATAGGTCCTTTTCCTTTTTTTATGATCTCTAAGGGATACAGACCCAATTGAGACACTGCTGGATTAAAAGATATACACAGTTTCATAGCCCTTGGGATATAATTTCAAATTGCTCTCCTAAATGGTTGAATCAGGTCACAACTCTACAAATATATTAGTATCTTATTTTTCCTACATCCTCTCCAACATTCATCTTTATCTTAGCCAATCTGAGAGATGTGTAGTGGTAATGCAGATATTGTCATGCTCATTCCATTTTACTGAAGTAGAAAGACTAATCTTTTTTTTTCCCTGAGGCAATTGGGATTAAGTGACTTGCCCAGGGTCACACAGCTAGGAAGTATTAAATGTCTGAGATCAGATTTGAACTCAGGTGCTCCTGACTTCAGGGCTGGTGCTCTATCCACTACACCACCTAGCTGCCCAAAAGACTTATCTTTGATAGACATATTATCCAATATTGGGTCCTGAACAAAATCTGCATGGAAAGATATTTTTTATAGACAATGAAATGTTTCAAATACACCTATTTCAATATCATTGAATCCTGGGAGACTACTCAAATGGGAAAAAAAAAAAAAGTTGCACCTAGTAATCTATCCAGACAAAACAAAGTGGATGAAAAATGGATATTATCAAAATATAAAATTAAGTAGAATAGGAAGTTAATTCATTTAGTGTTTTCATATTGGATTTGCATTGTTATCATGTTTAAGGATCATGATATTCCATTTAATTTTAGCTGAAATCTATTTGTGTTGTCCCCTAGAATGCAAGATTTTTGAGAGCAGGAAATGTCTTACTTTTCTACTTTTATTTCCAACCCTTATCATAGTTCTATGGACATATAGCAAACTCTTAAAACTGTTTTTCTCCATTCATACACTCACTTATTCATCAATTCATTCAACAAAAAAATTAGGCAATCCTTCAATCACATCTTTTAGTGAAAGTGAGTTTGTGATAATCATACTATATTCTTATTCCTAATCTCCTCTTTGGTTATCTTCCCTTATTTACTAACCTCTGCACAGCCACATTACTGAAAGAGGGGTGTAGTGACAAAGCTCAGTCAGATTGGATATCTGAATGTCATGTTTATGAGCTTTCAGTAGTATCCACACAAGGAAAGATAGTAACTGAAAATCACAAAGAAAACTTGAACAAGAGCCGCATTTTGATTCAGTTCTAGATAAAACATTTTAGGAAGGGTAATGGCAAGTTGGAACAGTTCAAAGAGGATAACCAAGGTAGTGAAAAGTTGTATATTCATGCCATATAAGGACTGGTGAAAAGAACTCTGGATATTTAACTGAGTTTTGGATAATGTCTAGTTCCTCTGCTAAAAGTAATGATTCTCAAGGATCTAAGTCCCCTTTTTAGTTTGGGGGGGAGAGTAAAGTCTGAATTAGAATATCCATACCTAGTCCTAGTCTTCATCAGCAACTCATGAGATGAAGAATAAAAAGTTACCTAATATTGGGGCTAGGAATTGAGATACACAGCCTTGGTTTGTGTTCTAAATTAAAACAGCAAAAGTGGAGAGCTTGCTTATGGCCTTGGGATCAGAGATATGAACTTTTGATTCAATGGAAACTGCCATGAATTTTTTAAGGCTTAAATATGGGTGGGGCCAAATTGTACCAGGAATAACAATCCAGGGAATGGGTCCCAGTAAATGATTTCTAGACTGGTTGAACCAAACTTTTTTTTCTAAGAGGTCCAAAGATATGGATACTCTTCTGTATTCATTTTACTGAATGTCTGTCAAGAGGGTCCATGAGGGCTTTTGCCTTGATGGCCACCAGGAAGGCTTATTGCAGATTTCCAAAAGGGTATTCTCCACTAGATGTAGAAAAAAGAAAGCTATTGAGTGTCGAAAAGAGTAAATTGGAGGATTATGTATATTTTTGGAGTTCTACAATTCATAGCACAGTAGTAGCAAAGGATTACATATGTGTTACATGTACTACAGTGATATCTAAGATGTCAGAATTGTCAGTGAATAACAATCACTATAACACTTTCTCTACTTTCCTTTGTATGTGCTATTTTCTATGCTTTATATTACTCTAATTCTCTCCCTATTAATCTCTGGTTCCTAAAATCTTCTTAACTCAGTGAAAAACAAGGAAGCAACATAGTGTTGTACAAAGGATACTGGATTTGGATTTAGAATACTTGAATTCAAATCTTGACTCTATGACATACTATGTTTCCTTGGAAATGTCAGAGCCCCAGAGGTCTCATTTGTGAAAACTCTCATCCTATAGTTCCTCCTTCAAGAGAATATTATCCTCTTCCACCAAGTTTTCATTGATGCTACCCTAATTCTCCCATAATGGAATGATTTCTTCATCATCTCATTTTATATTCTTTTTATGTAATTTACATATTTTTTGCTACTTTTATATAGTTCTATATTTTATTTTCCCTTATAAGAATGTATAATCCTTGAAGGCAATAACCATGTTTTATTTTTCTTTATCTGTAACTTAGTACCAATATTGTCTATTGTACATAGTAGGCACCTGTTGAATATTTAAATAATAAATGAGCGAGGTTTCAGTAGGTTCTATATTAATAAGTAAGTGGGAGGTAGAAAACAAAAAGTACAATTTGAATGTTAGGCCCAGAAAGCTATAAGAAGGGGATTCAAATTGTTTACCTTGGGGTAAATGCAATCCTATAGAAAAAGTCAAAGAAAGGTAAATTTGCCAAAACAAATTCAAAATCCATTTAAAAATTCTGCTGAAATTTCATCTTGTAGATGAAATAGTATTGTGGAAAGAATCATTTCTCTGACTAAAGCTGCATGCAGAAACTATTTCTGAACCATTGTTTAAAAAACCTACAAGGAGTCAGTGACTTTCATAGAATTTTCTTTTTTCTTTATTTTTTATGTATTATGTTTGATTTATATAAGACAAATATTTCCATAACATAGTAGAATAAAAGAAAAATAATTATCAATCAAACTGTAAATCAATATGTAAAACTTGCTATTTGTGTGTGTGTGTATGTACTCTATATATTTTGCTGAATACAGTTAGCATCTTCTTTTCCTTTGTAATTAATTGGAGTATTTATAATAGTCAAAATGACTTAGTCACTCAAAGTTGTTTTAAAAATAATGTTGTTGTTATAAGAAGCAACTTAAGCTCCATATGATGCCTTTTGTGATCCCTGCCCTTGCTAATTGCTAGTATGTTTCTCCTTACAATCTTATATTTACTCTTTATTTGTGTTATATTTATTCTATATGTACTTGTTATCTTGTGAGAATATAAACTCTTTGAGTATAGGAATTGCTTTATTTCCCTAGAATAATGTCTGGCATAGAATAGATACTTATTATATACTCAATTGATTATTTTACTGCAGTTACAATGATGTTTTAGACACTGAATCAAGAGCACAGCTTATACAATTAACTCAACTCAGCCCACTCTTAATCACCCCCTCATATGTGCAAAGAATTATGCTAGCCATTGGAAGTGGAAAGAAAGAAACAAAGTCCATAATCTCCAGGATCATACATAGTTCTTTATCCTCCTTTTAAGAAAAGATCCCAGTAAGATTACTTGTGTGGTGATAAGTGTCTTCAAATGAATAACAAGGACAGATACATTTATCTACCTTTCTGAACCTGTTTCTTCATCTATATATAAGGAGGAAAATTGAACTAGAGAACTACTGAGATACTTTCTACACTTAAGATTTTATGATTTGACTCTAAAAAACCAGATCATTTCCCCCCTCTCATATAAAAGCTCAGAAAAGAAGTGGGATAGAAGAAATAGAACTTGGGTTAGGAAAGTTTGGGATCAGAAGCAGTTGGTTGGTATTGACATTACTATTAATCTAGTTTTTTTTTTTTTTCAAACAGCAAAGCTCATTTTATGCTTTTTATTAT
>JAJPUD010014991.1:11911-39039 GCA_023553655.1 Myrmecobius fasciatus
AGCCATATACACCCAGAGAGAGGGATGCGAAATGTGGACCACAACATAACATTCTCATACTCCTTGATTGATGTTTGCTTACATTGTGTTTCCTTTATCTGATATATCGTTCGTGTGGATAAGATTTTTCTTGCACACCAATGATAAGTTTGGAAGTATGTATACATATATTCGATTTGCCAATATTTTAACGTGATTAACATGTAGTGGATATCCTGCCATCTAGGGGGAGGGGTGGGGAGTTGGGGGGAAAAATCTGTGGCGGAAAACTATGTAAGGGTTATTGTTGAGGAATTACCCACACATATGTTATTCAAATAAAATAAAAATTTAAAAAAAAAATAATAAGCAGTATCTATCTAAAACCTACAGCATTATTTGTAATGGAGAGAAGCTGGACTCATTCCCAATAAGATCAGGGATGAATCAAGGATGCCCAATATCACCAATATTATTCAACATTGTATAGAAATGTTGGTTTTAGCAATAAGAAAAGAAAAAGAATTTAAAGAATTAGAAAAGGCAATGAGGAAATAAAACTATCACTAGTTGCAGATGGTATGATGATTTACTTAGGGAATCCTGAAAAATCATGCAATAATCATTGGAAATAATTAACAGCTTTAACAAAGTTGCAGGATATAAAATAAATCAATACAAATTATCAGCATTTCTATATATTACTGACAAAACTCTTCAGCAAGAGATAGAAAGAGAAATTCCATTTAAAATGACTGTAGACAAAATAAAATACTTGAGGGTCTACCTGCTAAGACAAACACAAAAACTATAGGAAGACAATTACAAAACACTTCTCACACAAAGAAAATTAGATCTAAACAATTGGAAAAATATCAATGGCTTATGACTAGGTCAAGGTAAAATAATAAAAATGACAATTCTGCCTGAATTGACCTACTTCTTCAGTGGCATGGCAACCAAACTGCCAATACACATTTTTCTTGGCAGTACATGACACCTACACAAAAATTGACCATGTGTTAGGATATAAAAACCTCATAATCAAATGTAAAAAAGTTAGAAATAGTAAATGATTTTTATTCAAAGGACAATGCAATAAAAATTATATTCAATAAAGGGCCAGAGAAAGATAGACTAAAAACCAATTGGAAATGAAATAACCTAATTCTAAAGAATGAGAGTGTCAAACAAGAAATCACAGAAACAATCCATAATTTCATCCAAGAAAGTGACAATAAGGAGACAACGTACCAAAAATTATGGGATGAAGCCAAATTAGTTCTTAGGAGAAATGTTATATCCCTAAATAGCTACATAAATAAAATAGAGAAAGATGAGATCAAAGAATTAGGCATGAAACTAAAAATCTAGAAAAAAGAACAAATTAAAATCCCTTAAATACCAAATTAGAAATTTTAAGACCTAAAACAATCTTATGAAGCAGTAGTCATAAAAACCATTTAGTATTAGCTAAGAAATAGAGTGGTGGATCAGTGGAATAGATTAGATACACATGACACAATAATCAAGACCTATAGCAATCTAGTATTTGATAAATCTCCAAACTCTAGCTCCTGGAAAAAGAACTCACTATTTGGCAAAAATTGCTGGGAAAATTGGAAAATAGTGTCAGAAACTCAGCATAGTCCTACATCTCACACCACATTCCAAAATATGGCCAAAATACATACATGATGATACAATAAATAAATTAGGAGAACAAGGGATAATTTACCAATCAGATTTTTGGAGAAGGGAGGAATTTATAACCAAAAAAGAACTAGAGAGTATTATGAAAGGCAAAATGGACAACTTTGATGACAGTAAAGTCAAAAGTTTTTGAACAAACAAAACCAACAGAAACAAGATTAAAAGAGAAGTACAAACGGGGGGAAAATCTTTATAGCCAGTGTTTGTGATAAAGATCTCATTTCTAAAATATATAAAGAACTGTGTCAAATTTATAAGAATATGTCATTTCCCAATTGATAAATGGTCAAAGGACATGAACAGACAATTTTCAGATTATGAAATTAAAGTCATTTATAGTTAAATGAAAAAATGCTCTAAATCATTATTGATTAGAAAAATCCAAATTAAAACAACTCTGAAGTACCACCTCACACCTCTCAGATTGGCTAAGATGACAGGAACAGATAATGATAAGTGTTGGAGGGAATATGGGAAAAGTAGGACATTGTTAGTGCAGTTGTGAAATAATCCAAACATTTTGGAGAGCAATCTGGAGCTATGCCCAAAGGGCTATAAAACTATGCATACCCTTTGATCCAGTAATGCCATTACTGGGTCTATATCCCTAGGAAATTATAAAGGATGGAAAAGGACCCATATGTGTAAAACTGTTTATAATGGCTCTTTGTGTGGTAGCAAAGAATTGGAAAAGTAGTGGATGTACATCAATTGGGGAATGGTTGAACAAACTGCGGTACATGAAGGTAATGGATATTATTGTTCTATTAAAAATGATGGAGAAGCTGATTATAACGAGGCCTGGAAAGATTTACACAAACTCATGCTGATCGGAAAAAAAAAAAAAAACTATGATAATCAACTGTGAAAGACTCGGTTCTGATTCTGAACAGAAAATATGCCATCTGTGTCTGGGAAATGATCTAAGGAGACTGAAAGTAAATCAACATCACTATGTTCACTTCTTTTTTCTGGGTTTTTTTTAATCTTTCCCATGATTTTTTCCCTTTTACTCTGATTTTTCTCTCCCAACATAATTCATAAAGAAATGTGTATTAGAAATAAACTTACTACAATTTAAAAACATATTTTTCCTCTCATGAGCCCTAAATTTGCTTATGTCCAAATCATTTTTCCATTTTAACCTTATCTTGGTATACAGTGGGAGATGATGGTTTAAACCTAAGTTCTGCCCAATGGCTTTCCAGGTTTCCCAACAATTTTGTCAACTGGTAAATTATTAAAAGCTTGCATCTTTGGGTTTAACAAACTAGATTACTATGGTCATTTACTACCGTTTCTTATGTATCTAATTTTTTTTCCACTCTGTTTCTTATCCAGTACTTGATTGTTTTGTTGGTTATAATTTTGTAATATAGTTTGAAATCTGGTATTGTTACACCCACTATCCTTCATTTGTTGTGTGTTAGTTTCCTTGATGTTCTTGATCTTTTTTTTCTTCCACATAAATTTTGTTATATTTGTCTAGTTCAATAATTTTATTTTCTTTTGGCAATTTAATTGGTATGACACTAAATAAATTAACAAACAGAATTGTCATTTTTTCTTATATTGGCTCAGGCTGCCTATAAACAATTAATATTTCTCCAATTGTCTTTATTTGCATGAAAAGCATTCTGTAATATTTCTAGTGTCTTTGGGTTTGTCTTGGCAGGTAGAATCCCAAATACTTGATATTGTCTGGTGTTACTTTACTTATGTATTTATTTTTAAATCCCTACCATGTGTTGTACACTGTGCTGTATACGAGAGATATAAAAGTAAGATGAAATACTCCCTCATATCAAGGAGTTTACATTCTATCAGGAAAGATGTGTGTGAACATAGGATTTAAATACCACACGTGTGCATATATACGTTACATACCACATGTATATATGTTACATGTGTGTATATGCCATTTTTAAACACATATGTATTATTATATGTATAAATAAATGTGACAGTTTAGGGATGGAGAGATATTAGCAATTTGGGGTATCAGAAATAGTTTTATTTAGAAAATGGTACAGGAATTGTTTATTTTTTCCTCAATAGCATTTCACTCCTCCACATATATGCAAAGATTGCTTTGAAAATTCACCTCTGCAAAATTTTACCTTCCAAATTTTTTCTCCCCTCCTCCCCATGTTTTTTTTCTCCCTAAAACAGCAAGTAATCTGACAATCCATATATATATACATATATATAATAATTCTAAACATATTTCCATATTTGTCATGCTGTGAAAGAAGCATTAGACCAAAAAGGGAAACAAACAACATCAGCAACAACAACAGCATTAGAAAGAAAAAACAAACAAACAAAAAAGATGAAAATACTATGCCTCAATCTATATTCAGTCTCCTTAGTTCTCTTTTTGGATGTGGATGACATTTCCCATTCCAATTCTATTGGAATTTTCTTGGATCGCCACACTGCTGAGAATAATTAAATCTATCTTAGTTGAAGATAAGACAAGTTTTTTTTTATTGTGTACAATGTTCTTCTGGTTCTTCTCACTTCACTCAGCATCAGTTCATGTAAATCTTTCCAGGCCTTTCTAAAATCAGCTTGCTCATCATTTTTACAGAACAATAATATTCCATTAGTATCATATATCATAACTTATTCCACCATACTCCAATAGATAGGCATCTACTCATTTTCCAATTCTTTGCTATCCCACAAAGAACTGCTGCAAACATTTTTACACATATGGGTCCTTTTCCCTCCTTTATGATTTCCTTGGGATATATACCTAGTAATGGCACTGTGGATCAAAGGGTATGCACAGTTTTATAGCCCTTTGGGCATAGTTCCAGTTGCTCTCCAGAATGGTTGGATCATTTTACAACTCCATGAACAATGGATTAATGTACCGGTTTTCCCACATCCTCTCCAACATTTATCAGTGTCTTTTCTGCTCATCTTAGCAATTCAGATAGGTGTGAAGACATAGCCTGAGTTGTCTTAATTTGTATTTCTCTTATCAATAGTAATTTAGAGGATTTTTTCACATGACTACAAAAAGCTTTAATTTCTTCATCTGAAAATTGTCTGTTTATGTCATTTGACCATTTATGAATTGGAGAATTATTTGTATTCTTACAAATTTGATTCAGTTCTCTACACATCTTGGAGATGAAGCCAAAATCAGAATCTTTTTTCTGCAAAAATTGTTGCCCAGCTCTCTGCTTCCCTTCCAATTTTTTGTGCATTGGTTTTGTTTGCGGAAATTATTTTTGACTTGATGTTGTATTTCATAATATTCGCTAGTTTTTTGGCCATAAATTCCTTCCTTTTCCAAATTTCTGAGGGATAAATTATCCCTTGTTTTCCTAATTTTCTTATCATTTCATCCTTTATGTCTATCTAAATCATGAACCCATTTTGACTTTGTCTTGGTATAGGGTGTGAGTTGTTGGTCTGTGCCCAGTTTTTACCATATTATTTTCCAGGATCCCAGCAATTTTTTTTGCCAACTAGTGAGTTCTTATCCAGGAAGCTAGAGTTTTTGGATTTATCAAACACTAGATTACTATAGTCATTGATGATTCTTTCTAGGTTGTAGATTAGATGTATTTTCCACCCTTAATTTCTTTTTTATATCATCACAATAAAGCCAAGTTATACCCATACCCTCTGATTATATACAGTCCTTCTAACTGCCCTGACAAAAATGCAGGTCTCAAGAGTTATGAGTATCACCTTCCTGTGTAGAAATGTAAAGGTTATCTTTTGAATTGGTATTCTGATCTTCTTTGTCACCATAATAGTTTTCAATGATCAAGGATACTTTTTTTCCTCATTTTAAACAATTAAGCTCTGTTTTTAGGGCACAGGGGAAATTGTACCAAGTTTCTTTTGTAGGGTTACAGGGACTTCTCACTGACTTTCCATGCTGGGCTGATGATGCTACTTGCCTTCCCCCTGTGCTGGATTGACCTGGCCTAGTCTTGCCTGTTATGCCAGGGTTTAGGGAGTTGCAATTTGTTTTCTGCACTTGGATTGCATCTCACAATTGGGCGCCTGTTGGTCTGTACTTTTTTCTAAAATCCTCTTGCTATATTCTCCTGAACCACTTCTGCACTGGGCCAGGTTCCCATCTTCTCAAGTGAGACAAAGTTCTCCTGAAGTCCATCCAAGATGTCTTAAACTGGAAAACTGTTTCACTCCAAGTGTATATGGGTTCTATCACTTCAGAATCCTTTCAAAGGCTTTATCGAATTTGGATTCCAAGGGAAACTATAGAGAACTCAGGCAATATAATAATATGATATGGTGTAATACAATGTTATGATATAATATATACTATATGTTTAATCCTCTCTTTAACCCATTTCCAATGTGAATAGAATTTTACTTTTTTCCTTTATTAAAGCTTTTTATTTTTCAAAACTTATGTGTGGACAATTCTTCAACATTAGCCCTTGCAAAACCTTGTGTTCCAATTTCCCCTCCCCTTCTCCCACACCCTCCCCTAGATGGCAATTAGTCCAATATATTAAACATGTTAGAAATATGTGTTAAATCCAACATATGCATAAATATTTATACAATTATCTTGCTACATAAGAAAAATCAAATCAAAGCAAAAGAGAGAGAGAAAGAGAGAGAGAGAAGCAAAATAAAATGCAATAACAAAAAGAGTGAAAATGCTATATTATGAACCACACTAAGTTCCCACAATCCTCTCTCTGGGTGTAGATGGCATCACTAAACAATTAGAACTGGTTTGAATCATCTCATTGTTGAAGAGAGCCATGCCCATCAGAGCTGATCATCATAGTCTTGTTGCCATGTATAATGATCTCCTGGTTCTGCTCATTTCACTTAGCATCAGTTCATGTGTAACTCTCTATGAGTAGAATTTTGGCCTCCTGCCCCACCTAATTGCTCTGTGTCAGTTCTTGCTTTTGCACCTCATTCGTATGATATAATTACTTTTTTTTTTTTAGTTTTTACTTTTTCCTACATGATTTTGCTTTTTAAAAATTACATTATACTCAGCTCTGCCCTAACATTTCTTTTAAACTTTCTAATTAGTAATGATAATCTTAGCCACATATTTATGCTTCCTCATAAAAGCATAGTTTGTCTTTATTGAGTCCCTTGAAATTAATCTTCAATGTTTACCTTACATTTCTTATATGTCAAATTTTCTATTAAGTTCAGGGGTTTTTTTGCAACAAAATCCTAAAGGTCTGGCAATTTATTGAATATCTTTTTTCATACAGGGTGGTCTTCTACTGTATCCATTGATAGCTTAAACTATTACTTTACCTAATTTTTCCTCTACCAATATTATTTAAGTTTCAATTTTTTAAGCTCTCCTATGAACTCTTGTTGGGTATGTATCCAATTCACTCTTTTTTTTAAGGCTTTGCTTGTACATATTCTGATTTCCCATTATCAATTTCTGATTTGTATCTTGATCTTCCTTGTTACTATAATAGCTTTTAATGGTCAGGTTCTTTTTTTTTGTTATTAGTGTATAAATCCCACATGGTGATCATGTATGATGTTTGTGATATATTACTTTAATTTCCTTCCTAATATTTTATTTTAAAATTGTTTTCTTAGCTCCCCCAAGAATTTTTCTTCGGTATGTATCCAATTTACATTTTTTTCCTTTTAGGCTTTGCTTGTAGATATTTTGTTTTCCCTTTTACATCTTTTGATTTTGCATGTTGATCTTGTCAGTATAATAGTTTTTCATGGTCATTTTCTTCTTGTTGCTTTCTACCTTATTTCTTGATCTTGGTTAAATTAAAGTTGGATTTTTTCCAGCCATGGGTGTAGGAGGGACAGTGTCTTAAGTTTTAGACTTTTTTGAGCTACTATTTTCAGAGTTAGTTCTGTGAGTTTGAACTTTTTACTGCTTCCAAGAACATGTCACTTGGGAAGGTGTATAGTCTCTGTTCTTCTAGTTTACACTTTGGTCGCTTGCCATGAAAAGGGCCAGTATTCTTTTGAAATTGCAATTGATTCTGCCCATCAGGACCCTGGATCCCTTGTTACTAAAAGCATCACTGCTTCTTCTGGAAATAAAATAATATTTATCCTCAGGGCTTCTGTTCCCTTGGGACTTGAAGTGATATAGTTCTTCTGGACCATGGTCCCTTGTGACAGAAATGATTACTTCTTCTGTATTAGTACCCCTATTCCCTCCTGCTGAAAGAATTCTTCTCTCCCATCGAGCTGTATCTCAGAAATGGATATAGGCAGTGGGTTTGGCAAAGAGTACCTAGTTTTGCACCCAATGCTGGCACAGGGGTCTCTTTTAATTACTCTTTGATCTGTTGCCAAATCTCCTTACTGTTTCATTCTTGAAGCTTTTTGAAATTGCAGCTGCTACCACCCAGTCCTCCATGACACAGATTTCTTTTTCCAACCTCCTAAGTTGCCTTGAGCTAAGATAAAAAAATGCTTCAGAATTGAAGTTATTTGGTTTGAAATGTTGGAAGAGCTCACTTTAGTGCTTTTTTTCTTTGCTATTTTGACTCTACTACATAATATTTTTAGAGTCAATATCTAGTTTCTTTAAAGCTCAGTCCAAGTACCATCTTATACATGAACTTGATCCTTTTCTGATACTCTGAAGTATTAGTGCTTTCTTTCAAAATCTGGCTAGTTCTTGATCTTCTCAGATGCTAATAATTTTTATCCTTGGTTTTATTCTACATATATAGATATTCAGATTCCTTCCCCTGAGAAGATGTGATCTATTAAATTCTAGAGATGGTCTAATTCTTGATCTCTTGACCATATTATTAATGTAATATGAGTCTATTGACCAAATCCCAGTATCTATTATATGGAAAGCATTTATGAATGCTTGTTGATTGAGTGGCTGATTCAACTATCACCTGTGTAGATGACTTCTAAATCTATATTTCAAAACCTTACTTATTTTCTGATTTCTATCTTTTATTATTTATAGGGCATCTCCATATACATGACTCAATAACTCCATAAGAGGTCACTCATATGTTTCTTGCAGAGTACATGTTTCTTCACTAGTCACATTCCAGAAAAAAGGATGTAAGAGAGATAAAGAAAAAAAAATGTGCTTCAAAAAATTCAATAGCATTTCTATATATTAATAGCAAAACACAAGAAGCATTAATAGAAAAAGAAATCCCATTTCAAATAACTACAGAACACACAAATTACCTGGGGATCAGTCTCTGATAGCATACAAAAAACTTCCGTGGATTCAAATACAAAATTCTCCTTAAAGAATAAAGAAGAGAAGTACTTAAAACCAGTACTTAAACCTTAAAACCAGGAGGATCAGCTTTGAAACCTAGGACACTTTATCAAGCCCCATGACACAAAAGTTTTTCTATGGCATAGGCCTTTATAGTAATGCCAAAATCACCTAGAGGAACAACAAAAGAAAAAAAAAGAAATAGAAACTTGATTCTCTATACTTTCATTAGGACTATACAATAATTCAAGACAGTGTCATCAACCAGTTGTCAACATTAAAATTTATGTGGAATAAATATATTTTCCTTACTATCTGTGGACCTTATCCCTATGAATACTATGAATAAAGCATCTGACTATTAAATGTGGTCTTAACATTATTTCTATTTTTAAAATTTTCTATTTTAAAATTTTTTTGTTTCCAACATTCATCTTTGTAAGATTTTGTGTTCAAGATTATTCTCTTTTTTCCCCTTCCCTTGCTTCTCTCCAAGATGGCAAGCAATCTAATATAGGTTAAACATGTACTATACTTTAAAAAATATTTCCTTATTTGTCATGCTATACAAGACAAGTCAGATCAAAAGGGGAAAATCATAAGGAAAAAAAAGCAAGAAAGCAAACAAACAAAAAAGGTGATAACACTATGCTTTGATGTACATTCAGTCTATAGTCTTCTTTCTAGATGTGGATGGCATTTTTCCATTTTGGATTTGTCTTGAATCACAGTGCATTGTTAAAAATAGCCAAATTCATCACATTTGATTATCAAAATTTACTGTTATTATGTACATAGTTCTCTTGATTCTTATTATTCCACTCAGCATTAGTTCATGTAAGACTTCCCAGGTTTTTCTGAAATTAGCCTGCTCATCATTTCTTATAGAACATTAAATTCACATATCATAACTTTTTCAGCCATTCCCCAACTTATGGGCATCCACTTAATTTCCAGTTTCTTGCCACTTTTACAAAAGGATCAGCATAAATTTTAGCTATTTTTTCATCCTACCTTTATATACAATTTTACATAGACAATAAAAATGTTGAATCTGGAAAAAAATCCCATAGAGATATTAAACTTCTAACTACTGGCATAACTATACCAATATTTGGTCTATTTCTAAAGATGATTAGGGGAAAAGGAAAAGAACATATGTTTTAAAAATGCACATGAGAATTCTTTTTATGGTGGCAAAGAACTTGAGGTTTCAGGGATGCCCATCAGTTGGGGAATGACTGAATAGGTTGTGACATATGCTTATGTTGGATTACTACTAAGTTATAAGAACTGATTTGCTCAATGGTTTTATAAAAACATGGAAAATTTTGCATGAAATTATGAAAAGCAAAGTGAGCAGAACCAGGAAAAGATTGTATATAGTAACAGTATTGTTTTGAGAACATCTTTGAGTGAACAAACTATTTTGATTATTATAAATGCCCAAATTATCTATAACGGACACGTGGAGAAAGACAGTATCTGCATTCAAAGAAAAAACTGATATATAGAACTATGTATAGAATAATTTCATGTATGTGTATGTGTGTATATATGTATATTTATATGTATACATAGCCAAACATTATATATACACATACAAACACCTATTTTTATCTAATGATTGCCGTATCTAGGACTGGGGGTGAGGGAGACTAGAAAAAAAATTTACATGATAATTTTTGTTGTATATTTGAAAAGAAGAGCAAATTATGCATAGTAGATTTGAAATTTCATATGCAGTCATCTTTTTTATTGTACTATGTTATGGAAGTGTTTGTTCTATTCCATAAATTAAAAACAGAATTAAAAAAATAAAGAATAACATAAGAGATGAATATTCAGTGCTCATGATTAGTCTATGCCAATATGATAAAAAATGACAATACTACCAAAATTAATTTACAATTTTAATGCCTTGCAAATCAAAATACCAAGGAAATACATTATGAAGTTTAATAAAATAGTAACAAAATTCATCTGGATAAACAAATGATATGTAACATTATATATAATCTAATTATTCATTAGAAATGATGAAAAAAGAATGAAGGAGGAATAGAACTTCAAAACCTCAAACAATATTATAAAGCATCAGTCATCAAAACCATCTGGTATTGGTTAAAGAATAAAAAAGATTAATGGAACAGACTGGGATGGGGGATTTAAAACAATAGAACTTAATTATCTAATATTTGATAAAGTGGAAAATGTGTTATCTAGAGAAAACTTTTGTGAAAGCTTGAAAACAATTTGGCAGAAATTAGGCTAAACCCAACACCTTACATCACATTGCACAATATATTATAAATATGACTTTATTAATAAAGATTATAGAGTAAAAAAATTAGAAGATAAAGGTATCACATACCTATCATAGTTATAGATAAGTGATATATCCTTGAATAAACAAGAGGTATAGTCAATTACAAAAGATAAAAGAAATAATTTTGATTATTTGAAAGTGAAAAAATTCTCCACTGGCAACATTAATGCACATGCCCCAAATCACTAATAATCACAGGAAGAAAAATCAAAACAACCTTGAAATCCTGCAAATTGGCAAAAATGACCTCCTCCAAATGGCAACAGTTAATATTGGAGGGAGAGATTGCAGGAAGAGAGATATAAGAATGAATTTTGGTGAAGATGTGACATGGTACATCATTTTGGGAAACAATTTGGAATTATGCAGATAAAATGGTTAAAATGTCCATGCCTGTTGAACCAGACTCCATTATTGGTCTTATACCCCAAAGAAACCACCAGTTACAAAAAAGTACTTACATTATTTATAAAGGTACTTTTATGTATTAGCTAAAAATTATAAATAAATTATCATCAATTGGGGTATGGCTAAATAAGTTGTATATAAATGTAGTGCTGCTGTATGATATATGTAATAGATACAGAGAAGCATGGAAATAGCTATTTGAATTGATTTAGATTGAAGTGACAGAGCCAAGATAACAATAAACCTATTTGTTATGATAATATGAATGGAAAAATAATACACCAAAAATCAAATGCAAATGAAACAAAATTATTTGCATCAAATAGGACTTTGATGAAGATTTATGAGAAGGCATCGCCAACCTATCCTTGTATGGAGCTGAGATGCCCACAGATATTAATGCATTGAACACATTTTTGGAGTATTTCAATATATCTATCAGTTGTACTGATTTTTTGTTTCTTTTAAAAAATGCTATTTGACATATGGCATGACTTGGGGAGGAATAGGTAGAGGAATACATGGGATAGTGTGATGATATAAGAAACAAAAATATCAATAAAAACTTTTAAAAATAAATTAATGAAATTGTCATTTCATGTCTTTGATGTAGCAACTCTTTTAGCCAAGATATATTGCAAGAAATTTAGAAATTCTCTTATAATTCTTATTCACATTTTGTAAATTACCTAAAATATATCAATACAAACAGATGGATTCATTTATATATATTTTTATGGATATCAGTACAGTAGTCTGTTTATCTGCTATTTTTCTTAGTATATGACTGAGTAACCTATCTTCTTTTATTCTTGTTTTTTTTTTTTATCACCACTTTTTGCTTGTAAATAATTGCTGGTAATGTGTCAAGTCCACTTTTACACTTCATATTCTTCATCTTACCTGCCCTTTTGGTCATTCTTAAATTTGACAATTCTGATTGTGAGCTTTAACCTTAAATGCACTCTTTTTTTAAAAAAAATTTACTATTTCTGTTACCTGTAATTAATCTTTATGACTTTACGTGGCCCAAGAAGATCACTGCCTGGTAGATGATACCCTGATGTTGAACTACTCCAAATTTATAGGCAGAAAGACAACAGATATTTATTAAGTACTTATAATGCAGACACTGTGCTAAGAGTTGATGATACAAATCCAAACAAAAAGAAAAATGTGTCTTCCCTAAAGGAATTTACATTCTAAAGAATAAAGACAAACACAAAAGTGAACTGAAAAGCTGTGGTATCCAAGCAATTGGTTTCAAAGTCTGGAAAATCATGAGCCGAGTTAGGAGGGGAATAAAGATTGACTGGTCTTGGCCCTTTTCTCAGATGGAAGCTCTGAGAGGAACTCATCAATATAAAAATCTGTCTATCGTGGTCAAGGGATGTTTCAAGGTGAGGACACTAAAGGGGAACATGGAAATTCCGGAGTGAGGAGACTAGTCTTTAGTAACAAAACAGTCTATAACTATGGCAATGGAGTGTCAGTTTTTGTCGGCCCTACCAATCTATTAAGGCTTTGAGTATCATCTTTAGTGAGTTCCACGCTACAAAAAACTAACACTCCACTGTCATAATTATAGAGAATCCTAGCAGCACCTCCATGAGTGATGAGATATCAGAGAATGTTGAACATTGTTCTCTTATTATATGTGGAGTATCATGATAAATATTGAATGAATAACCATATGCAAAAAACCCCAAAAACAAAAAAAAAACTGCTTTGGATCTCTGAGTGGAGGTTGGACTTCAGACTCTTTCCATGTAGGCTGCTACCTGTGGATTTACACCTCTAAGGATTTATCCATGAAATTGAGTGCGGGTGATAGCATGTTTGTTTTTTGTTTGTTTTTTCCTCTTGATCTCAATAAAAATTATATATATCATGTTGGGTTGAAAACTAGTTTGGGAACTTCTTCCAGCAATTCAAATCATAAGCCCCTCTACAATGTATAATCTTAGAGTGTTTCTTGTGGAATCATAATAAATTTGATGGTCACACTTGCCAATGGTCACACAACTAATATGCATCAAAGCCAGAATATGAAAAGAGGTATTAGTATAAATATGATATTATGAGGAATTGTGTATCTGGTAATATTAAGGATGAATATTAAAATTTATAGAAGGAAATATATTTTAATTTTGAGTAAAATATTGCTTTAGACAAAAGTATAAAGATAAAATCAAAATAGAGGTGAAAAAACCACTAAAGAGAAAGAACATTAAAAGTTTGAATGAAAGAATTAAATCAAAGATCATATCTAACCTGGCAAGAATCAGTGTTATTGTTGTTTTAATCAGTCAGACCATGTATTTGTTATGATTGAAACAGAAAAAAAAGTTGATTGATTTCTTTTCAATTAGTAAAGTTGGCATGGGACAGGGTTAATGACAATTTCAGCCCATTGCACTATGCATCAATTTTGCAGATGGTTTTGAACACTGGGTTTTGCTTGTTCCCCTAAACCATGTTTAGTCTTATCCAACAATTCTCATTCACAGAGAGTGATGGAAAGTACAGGTGAGTACCAGAAAGTGGTACCATATGTAGTCATTATATGCATTCTGCACTTGGGGCATAATGATGATGTGTTTTCTGTGTGTGAATTACTCTTGCTTCCTTCTTTATAAGTCAGATGGTTTAAGACAGTTGAACACAATTTTTTTTCCCCTGCGGTGCAACTGTTTACATTTTCCACTGAGCCTTGCAGCTCTTGTTTTTATGAGAAAAACCACTAAGAAATATGCTAAGTCTCTTTGAGTGAATAATGTGAATTGGAGAAAGGATCCACAGATTTCTTCCTCAGCAGTTATTTTCCATCTGAGTGATTTCTGGATAGTTAGTATATAAAGCTCTGTTAGTGCTGGCTGGGTGCAAATTGCCATCTGAAGAAGACGGCTTTATACCACTACCCATTTAAAGCAGAATGGGACCCCTGTAGTAGGAATAACCTCTTTAACCAAATATCAAGCAAATTAACCTTTTAGTGTATTCATATGAGCCTCTCCCGAGAAGGTGCACTCCAGTGACATCACTGACAGCAAAGGTTAGCCTAAGTGTAAAATGAAATCATCCGGCAATGAGGGCCCGAAGGGAAAATCAAGCTTCATAATTAGATTGAAGGCTCCTAGGAAACAAGCCCTGTTGCAGGAAGAGCATTTGCAGAAACTAATTGGGATATGCTTTTGCATCAGTACTGGTATACTGCATCACTTACAGCTTCGAAAATAGCTGTAATTGTGGATGATGATTGAGTCATTTCCTAAATTTAGTATCCCAGGCCGAACACGAATTAAATGACTAACCATGCACTTGACTTTGAGATTTGTCTCTTCTGGGGGCTCAGATCTCCAGAAAGATTTCTGTCCTTAGGCTGGGTGGGATTTGGGATGGATTTGGAAAGCTGCAAGCAATGGAGGGAGGCAGAGTGCAAGCAGATGCTGGGTGAGCTGCCCCTTTTCTCCTTGGCTCTGCCAACACACCTCCATTCTAACTGGCACCATTCCTGTTGTTTTCCGGCCTGGAGTCTGTATTGAGACTGCCAATTGTTCTGAATTGTTTCTGTGGCGAATTAGTGAAAAGGAGAAATGGCTATTAGGGGAATAAACTGAGATTGCCATACTCATTACTGGAGGAACTAAACCCAAGCACAAACTGAGTTCTTTGGAGTTGAAAGGTGAGTTGAGCCCCGACCAATTGCTCTCTTTCAATTCCTTCCCAGGAGAGCACTTAGAACATTCATCTAAACCTGGCCCTTATTTTATTTGCAGGATCAGTCTTTAGATTTGCCCCATTCAGTTCTGAGATACTGATACTCGGTGTATCAGTTTCTTCCAACCTTCAGGAAAAAGGAAAGGGGGTGCCTTGTTTATTTTATTTAGTCAAAGGAACACAATAAATAAATATTCATTAAAAATGCCAAAAGAGAGAGGGCATCAGAAACTGCTGCCACTCACAGGAAACTCTCATTATTTATGAATCATCAATTTTAGCATATCATCATTACCACCCCAAAACAATAACCTATTCTTAGGTTCACATTAAATCCATTTCTTTCACATATCTGGATTGCTTTTAAATTCTCCACTGACTAATCTCTAGGCCTATTTCAAGTCAGAATCTGAATATTATTTACCATCTGCCTCCAAGGGATGCACTTGCCAAGTCCCTTAATTTGCTATAATTGGCAGGTTTTCAGTGTACATAATTCATATAAAAAAGCGATCCTGAAAAAGAAGATTAATTAAACCGTTTCTTCTGGGCCCCTAAAATTGCAGTGGTTTCCAAGAGGACGACTTTAAGGCCTTAAGGTCTTCTTTGTGTATATGCTGTCACAGCTGAGCACATTAAAAATGTATGCTGGGTTGGTCCCTGGTGCCTCTGTGCTGGTCAGAGAGATGTCATTGGCACCTGGGTAACAGCACATATACTCACTGAATTAAACAGTTCCCATTTGCATTTCTGTCTTTTGTTCCAAGCTTTCCAGACACTAGAAACTCCTAGACTGCAGTATAATTTATGGATACCTCTGTGTAGGCAATTCTAGTGCTGATATGATAGGAAAAACTTCAGGAGGAAAAACAACATCACTACCTCCATCCAGATGTACAGAATTCAAAATAGAACAAGTGAGAGCTCACAACCTGATTGAAAGGAGTCACACAAGTGTCCAGTAAGGAGATAATGCTGTTCTTCCCTTTTTTAAGTCAGTTTCAACTCTTTGTGACTGTATTTGGAGCATAACTGGCAAAGATAGTGCAGTAGTTTGACATTCTAGCTCATTTTAAAGAGGAGGAAACTGAGGCAAAACAGGTTAAATGAGTTGCCCAGAGTCACATAATAAGTGTCTGAGGCTGGATTTGAACTGATGAAGATGAGTTTTTCTTACTGCAGTCCTGGTGCTCTATCTACTGTGCCCCTTATCTGCCTCAAAAGAAATTATACATTCTTCCATTTTTCTTTTTCTTCCAGTCTCATGCCAAGCTCATGATCCATAATGTTGTTTTGTTCTTACCTTTGTAAGAATTTCTGGATGCTTCTATAGCATCTGAATAATGGGATCCCAGCTACTTTTTTCCTTACTTAGTTACTTCCTGTCAATAGTTGGTAACTTTCATCCTGGGTTGAAAAAAAAAAAAAAAGGAATGGATCATATTCCAGGGGGAATTTTTCTCCTCTGAGTTCAGGTACAGAAACTATCTATAGTATCTTACTTTTTCTCTTGTGACTTCTTATGGTGGGTTGGTCATGTGCAGTTAATGGAAGAACTGGGAGATAAAAAGGTAGGAAGTTAGAGCAGTTTGATAATGTACCCATAGTTTTTGTGGTTGTGATGATTGTAACATGTAGTATCCAGGATCTATCTTTGGATTAAGGAGTTAATGACTCATAATTTGAAGGTGTGATCTGATTTTAAATCTAGCTGACAAGTGGAAAAGGTGATTATTCCCTATTGGCTCTCTTTCAGTTGAACTTAGACAATAATAGGGGACTAATGGTAGACCCATCTGGGAGACCAAATTAATTAGGGGCAAGCAGCTATGGAATAAAGATACTGTAAGATGCCATAAGATCCTAGCCATGAAGTCTCAGGATCAGATGATATAGATGAAAAAGATGTTTTTTTTTTTTTTGGGTAAAGATCATTTATTTATAAGCATTGGGTAATGGTGAACCCATCCAAAAGATTGAATTTCAGAATCTGCATCAAGTGGCCTTTTAGAATAAGATAAAATTTAAAGCAGGAGCAGCTTCTTGTGGTATCAGAATTTTGGCCAGTGAGTTTGAGGTGAAGTGAGTAGATGATAAAATCTGGGACAAGAGAAGGGAAAACGCTATCTAAACTCAGACTTCTACATTCCTTAGACCAAGCTGAAGAAGCATATGTTAGAACACTGCTTAGCAATTCTGCATTCAAGGTGATATCAAGGCTCAGGCCAGGAAGACAAATTAAATGGCTGAAAGAAATATGGCACATGTATCTGGGATATTGTAAATTGTGAACCCAAATAATATTTATCCTGTTATGTTATTGCTGCTTCCTCCAATTTGTAAAGTCCATTATGTAATTTCATAATAAATCATAACAGTAAATTATAATAAATATTTAAAGGTTTGATAAATTAATATTATGAGGCAAGGTGAATGAGATGATACAGAAAATCTTGTGGTTTTAATCTTGAACCAGAAGATTTGAAGAATCCAGTAAGAAAAAGTATTCATAGCTTAAAGTTTAAAGGAGTGCAGATCTGGGATTTCCGATGGAAAAGATAGTGGCATTCCAAGGTTGTTCCTAATGATCTGTCTGACATCCCACTTAGAAACTGATGAATAGGAATGTACTTTCAAAGAACACTGACCAAATGAGCAGAGAAATATTTATATTTCAATATACAAAAGGCTATCTCAATGATAGGAGTATCTTGTCTTTGTCTTGTAAGATGAGGTAGATGCCAGTGCAGCCCCTTGGAAAATTACTTATGTTTTATTGAACATAAGCTGTGATCATAATTTCACAATAAGTAAAGCTTTTGGATATGTTAAACCTCTTAAGCATTTCTTATGCATGCTATAGATGCTTTTGGCAATTTGGTGAAGCTTATGGGCCTGTTTGTTGAATAGTGCTTTTACATAATTGAAACTAAATACTAAATTCCTAATTTAAGGATACAACTTTTTCCCATTCAATTTCATTGATCTTCTCATGGTTCAGGATTCTGTGACACCTAGGATAATTCCTGCTAAGCAATGCTTCTCTTTTAGAGGAATATTTTGTAGAGTAGGTAGGATATTTGTCAAGATCTTATCCAAATATAAATGCAAACTATCAGTCTTTTTTTTAATATTGCTATGAATTTCCTTTGTAGTGGTTTAGGATTAATAATGGATCAAGTCACTTGATAGTTATCCAAATTATTGGATTAATTACATAAATAGGGAAATTAAGCCCTTTGTTCTCCTTTCCAAAATGTGATCAACAGTCATTTTGCTCTATTGATCAAGTGCTTTTTGTAACTAATAGAGCTTTGTATTTTCTAAATTTGCATGAAGATGTTGTGATCAGAAAATTTATTGTGAAAGCCCTCCAGGTCCTGTACTAAACCTAAGGCTCTTAAGTTTTTCTTGTGTCTGTCATGAGCCTCTTTGGCAGTTTGTTGGAAGTCTATTTTCATTTTAATAATTTAATCCTATATCTGTAGATCATTCTCATACAGTTTTAAATACTACTACTAATAATAATAAAATCATATTTATATATTTTATAAGACACACTACAAATATCTCATCTTCATACAGCTCTGATAAGTAGGTACTTCTATTATTCCCATTTTGCAAATATGAAAAATAAGATAGACTGATGTTAAATGGCTTATCAAGGATCACAAACTAATAAGTATCTGAAGGCAGATTTGAAATGAGTGGCCTTCCTGATTCCAGGTATTGTGCCCTAGGCACTGTACCATCTGTCTGCCTTTAATAGGGATGCAAGTTGGTAATTTCTGATGTCTTTTCTGGGTTTCCATGTGTGAGTTATTACCAAATAAAGAATTTCTATTCAAGATTTTTCCCCTCTTTGAGGTCATTTGAAATTCATTTCCTAAGTACTTTTAAGATTGAGTCACCTCCAACACAACTTATGTGTCAGGTTTGAATTTGAGAAATTATGTGGCCTTTCAAAGATTTTCAACATCTCCCTTATACAAAATCCATTATTTTAACAGAAATTTTCCACATTCTTCTTGAAAAATTGCAATCTCAGAAAGCTAAAAAACATAGATGACCCAAATGGCAATGAAAAACTGAGGATGAGTAAAAGAAGACTATTTCACACAATTAGCAATTTGTATTCAAGTTTTACAACTTGACTATAAAAGAGGGAAACAGTCATAAGCAGGATTAGGATGGACATAGCCTGAGAAAATAGACTTTCATCAACATTTCACATTATGAAATAGGAAATAGGAAAAGACCTAGCAAAAGGACTTAAATACATTAGATTGATTCCTTTACAAAGGATTTCTGGAATGGTATAGACAGAAATTGTACAGGATGGAGAAATATGAATGGGTTCTAATCCATTTTTGTGGAGGGAGTATGCAGATGAGATCAGAGAGATGTCAATACAATAAAATAAGCCACCAGGGGAGATGTTTAAGGGAAGTCTTATCTTGAAAGTTGCCTATTTCAAAGAAAAATTCAAAATGTGAAGAAGATATTCCCTAACAAAACTGAACTGATTGTCTGCACAAGGCATAAAATGTAATTATTTAGCCAATGATTACCAACAAATTATATATCCTTAAACAATTAGAATTGACATGTTTAATGCAGAAAATCTAATTTAGGTAGAGAGATCATGTAATTTGTTTTAAAGTAATATAATGCATTAAAATGACATTATTTAAACTATAGCATGAAATGACAAAAATACATACATAAAAGTAAAACATTTATCTTATGGGATCATGATGTGTCTACTAATTTTCAATATAACACAAATTTCTATGTCTCACAATGTCTCTATCTGGAAGTACTACCAGAGAGTTCTTAGAAAGCTTAATAATAATGGAATTACATTGTTCAGACATTCCATTGGAAAATGTATAATGCTATGGAAAGCATGTGTGTGAAGACTGAGTTTAAAGTATCAAGAATAGTTATGTTCTCTTTGATTTGAAAAGATCAAATGATTACCTTGGATAAACCCATTAACCTATCCTTCTATGATGATGGCCTTAGGATATATATTGTAGTAGGTCTTGATAATTGGTCTCTATGACATCATTCTTGACTGTCCCAGGATATATCTTCAACACCTTATCTTCCCTTTTAAAATAAAGATAGGGATGGTTTCCTTGCCACAGGGACTTTCTGGGCAAAGAATCCCCCCCCCCCAACAATGCGGGTGGGGTTTTAAGGTTTATAGGCTCGTTTTTGAGATATTCTGTGGGGTTTTTTTTTTAAGGTTTTTTCCAAAGCAGCACAATATATAGAAGCATTCTGAAAAGGAAAAAAAAAAAAACTGACCTCAATTGCTTTAACCAGAGGCAAAACAGTCACATTGCATCCTCATGCAATGTCTTTTCATCTGAATTTCAAAACCCTTTATAGAAAAACAAGTGTGATCAGACTATTTTGAAAACAGGGGTATGTAGTACATGGATGTGGGCATCCAATTGTTGAAGGATGGCTAAGATGCTGGAGAAGAGGCATAAGTGTCTCTCTAATCCTCCAAAGATCTCATTAATTCTCAAAAGCCTAGGGTTGGTTTGCCCAGGACTCTGGGCTGCTAGGCTATTCTATTGCTATGCAATTTTATTTCTTCCCTTAGGGCAGTGGCTTCATAATACATAGAAACCTTTCGCTTGTTACATCCAGGTCTAGGAAATAACTTGGGCTGTGACTGATGCTTTCCTCAGACTACTGGGAATGCAACAACAGTCACTCATTTGCTGTCGGATATACCGAACCTTAGCAGTGCTCTTGTGCAATTGAAACTCAGTAAGTTAGAAGCCAAGCTCATTAATAATTGACTTACATTGGGGATGTCATTTTTGCCAAGGATATTTTATGCATGAATTCGGGTGTGTATTTCATGCCCAATTCATAATGTAAAATTAAAAACTTAAGTGACTGCCTGCAAGCATCTGCCCTAAACCCAGGGAATGACATGGTTGAAAACCAGCTTTCAATATGCACAAGAGTGAGGTGAAATGGTTGAAAGGGTGATAAACTCTGCTTCCTTTGAATCCCATTAAGTTTATTCCCCCTAAAAAGCATTAGGGCATATTTCACTTCCTGACCAATGTGAGATCATCTCTAATAGAATGATCCTTGCCCCTGTCATTTTTTGCTCCTCTTCTCTTCTTTTGAGGAAGAATAATTTTGATCATTAACTTCAACTAGCCTGATATTCTTTCTTTTAACTTTATCTACAGTGAACTTAACTCTTACCTTTACTCTAAGTGATGGGGCTAACTAGCTGTGTATCCTGGAAATGAGACATTGTCAGAAGTTCTCTGCTGAGTGACATGAGGAACTACAGGTTATTTTGATCATGTGATTCCTTATATTTAATTATGCCTAATATTTCTATAGCATATAGTTTACAAAGTGCTTTGGCATAAATAAAAAAAATAATAACAATAATGACAGAGCTCATATAATACTTTAGTTTGTAATATGACTTTACATACATAATTATTGCAATAATGAGTATACTTTTATATAGTACTCTGCATTTCTCAAAATGCTTTAGAAAATATAATAATAATAACAATAATGATAGAGTATTTTTGTGCAGCACTTTCTAATTTACAGAGTTTACAAAATACTTTGGCATACATAGTGTCATCAAAATTAAAAACAAAAACAAAAAAATTCCCCTCAAACTTTCTGAGCCCTCTTGCTTATATAAACCAACAATGAGACAGCTAGGTAGGTCAGTGGATAGAGCACTAAGGCTGAGGTCAGGAAGACCTCAGTTCAAATCCAGTCTCAGACACTTATTAGCTGTGTGACCCTGGTCAAATAATTTAACCTCTGTCTGTCTTAATCAGTTGGATAAGGAAATACAAAATGCTCCAGTATCTCTGCAAAGAACATGCCAGGAACAACACTGGCATGTTATAGTCCATAGGGTCACAAAAAATCAGACATGAATGAATGACTGAACAATTGATAAACATAAGAATAATTATATATAATTTTATATACTATTTTACCATTTAAAAAGAGCTTTAGTATACATGATAATGATGATAATAATGATATAGCACTTTTATATAACACTTTGTAGTTCACAAAGGATTTTCTCAGAACCAATCTTGTGAGGCACATAATGCAAATATTATTTTTAATAATGGCTTTTTATTTTCAAAACACATGGAAAGATAGCTTTCAGCATTCAATTTTTTTATTTCTTTTTTATTAAAGCTTTTTATTTTTAAAACATATGCATACATTTTCAGCATTTCACCCTTGTAAAACCTTTTGTTCCAAAATGTTTTCTCTCTCTTCCCCCATCCCCTCCCCTAGAAGGCAAGTAATCCAATATAAGTTAAACGTGTAATTCTTCTATACTTATTTCCACAATTATCTTGCTATACAAGAAAAGTCAAGTCAAAAAGAAAAAAATGAGAAAGAAAACAAAATGTAAGCAAGCAACAATAAAAAGTGAAAATACTATGCTGTGATTCACTCTCAATCCCCACAGTCCTTCCTCTGGGGATAGATGGTTTTCTTCATAAAGACCATTGGAATTGTCCTGAATTACCTTGCAGTTGAAAAGAGTCCTGTATCTCCAAAATGAGCATTATATAATCTTCCTGTTGCTGTGTACAATGTTCTATTGGTTCTATTCATTTCACTCAGCATGAGTTCTTGTAAATCTCTCCAGGTTTCTCTGAAATCATCTTACCGATCATTTCTTATAGAACAATAATATTCCATAAGATTCCTATACCATAACTTATTCAACCATTCTCCAACTGATGAGTATCCATGCAGCTTCCAGTTCCTTGCCACTACAAAAAGGGCTACTATAAACATTTTGCATACATAGGTCCTTTTCCTTTTTTTATGATCTCTAAGGGATACAGACCCAATTGAGACACTGCTGGATTAAAAGATATACACAGTTTCATAGCCCTTGGGATATAATTTCAAATTGCTCTCCTAAATGGTTGAATCAGGTCACAACTCTACAAATATATTAGTATCTTATTTTTCCTACATCCTCTCCAACATTCATCTTTATCTTAGCCAATCTGAGAGATGTGTAGTGGTAATGCAGATATTGTCATGCTCATTCCATTTTACTGAAGTAGAAAGACTAATCTTTTTTTTTCCCTGAGGCAATTGGGATTAAGTGACTTGCCCAGGGTCACACAGCTAGGAAGTATTAAATGTCTGAGATCAGATTTGAACTCAGGTGCTCCTGACTTCAGGGCTGGTGCTCTATCCACTACACCACCTAGCTGCCCAAAAGACTTATCTTTGATAGACATATTATCCAATATTGGGTCCTGAACAAAATCTGCATGGAAAGATATTTTTTATAGACAATGAAATGTTTCAAATACACCTATTTCAATATCATTGAATCCTGGGAGACTACTCAAATGGGAAAAAAAAAAAAAGTTGCACCTAGTAATCTATCCAGACAAAACAAAGTGGATGAAAAATGGATATTATCAAAATATAAAATTAAGTAGAATAGGAAGTTAATTCATTTAGTGTTTTCATATTGGATTTGCATTGTTATCATGTTTAAGGATCATGATATTCCATTTAATTTTAGCTGAAATCTATTTGTGTTGTCCCCTAGAATGCAAGATTTTTGAGAGCAGGAAATGTCTTACTTTTCTACTTTTATTTCCAACCCTTATCATAGTTCTATGGACATATAGCAAACTCTTAAAACTGTTTTTCTCCATTCATACACTCACTTATTCATCAATTCATTCAACAAAAAAATTAGGCAATCCTTCAATCACATCTTTTAGTGAAAGTGAGTTTGTGATAATCATACTATATTCTTATTCCTAATCTCCTCTTTGGTTATCTTCCCTTATTTACTAACCTCTGCACAGCCACATTACTGAAAGAGGGGTGTAGTGACAAAGCTCAGTCAGATTGGATATCTGAATGTCATGTTTATGAGCTTTCAGTAGTATCCACACAAGGAAAGATAGTAACTGAAAATCACAAAGAAAACTTGAACAAGAGCCGCATTTTGATTCAGTTCTAGATAAAACATTTTAGGAAGGGTAGTGGCAAGTTGGAACAGTTCAAAGAGGATAACCAAGGTAGTGAAAAGTTGTATATTCATGCCATATAAGGACTGGTGAAAAGAACTCTGGATATTTAACTGAGTTTTGGATAATGTCTAGTTCCTCTGCTAAAAGTAATGATTCTCAAGGATCTAAGTCCCCTTTTTAGTTTGGGGGGGAGAGTAAAGTCTGAATTAGAATATCCATACCTAGTCCTAGTCTTCATCAGCAACTCATGAGATGAAGAATAAAAAGTTACCTAATATT
The DNA here is from genome assembly GCA_023553655.1 of Myrmecobius fasciatus. Classification (NCBI taxonomy): domain Eukaryota; kingdom Metazoa; phylum Chordata; class Mammalia; order Dasyuromorphia; family Myrmecobiidae; genus Myrmecobius; species Myrmecobius fasciatus. The sequence continues at coordinate 36,606 of JAJPUD010014991.1, forward strand.
GGGGCTAGGAATTGAGATACACAGCCTTGGTTTGTGTTCTAAATTAAAACAGCAAAAGTGGAGAGCTTGCTTATGGCCTTGGGATCAGAGATATGAACTTTTGATTCAATGGAAACTGCCATGAATTTTTTAAGGCTTAAATATGGGTGGGGCCAAATTGTACCAGGAATAACAATCCAGGGAATGGGTCCCAGTAAATGATTTCTAGACTGGTTGAACCAAACTTTTTTTTCTAAGAGGTCCAAAGATATGGATACTCTTCTGTATTCATTTTACTGAATGTCTGTCAAGAGGGTCCATGAGGGCTTTTGCCTTGATGGCCACCAGGAAGGCTTATTGCAGATTTCCAAAAGGGTATTCTCCACTAGATGTAGAAAAAAGAAAGCTATTGAGTGTCGAAAAGAGTAAATTGGAGGATTATGTATATTTTTGGAGTTCTACAATTCATAGCACAGTAGTAGCAAAGGATTACATATGTGTTACATGTACTACAGTGATATCTAAGATGTCAGAATTGTCAGTGAATAACAATCACTATAACACTTTCTCTACTTTCCTTTGTATGTGCTATTTTCTATGCTTTATATTACTCTAATTCTCTCCCTATTAATCTCTGGTTCCTAAAATCTTCTTAACTCAGTGAAAAACAAGGAAGCAACATAGTGTTGTACAAAGGATACTGGATTTGGATTTAGAATACTTGAATTCAAATCTTGACTCTATGACATACTATGTTTCCTTGGAAATGTCAGAGCCCCAGAGGTCTCATTTGTGAAAACTCTCATCCTATAGTTCCTCCTTCAAGAGAATATTATCCTCTTCCACCAAGTTTTCATTGATGCTACCCTAATTCTCCCATAATGGAATGATTTCTTCATCATCTCATTTTATATTCTTTTTATGTAATTTACATATTTTTTGCTACTTTTATATAGTTCTATATTTTATTTTCCCTTATAAGAATGTATAATCCTTGAAGGCAATAACCATGTTTTATTTTTCTTTATCTGTAACTTAGTACCAATATTGTCTATTGTACATAGTAGGCACCTGTTGAATATTTAAATAATAAATGAGCGAGGTTTCAGTAGGTTCTATATTAATAAGTAAGTGGGAGGTAGAAAACAAAAAGTACAATTTGAATGTTAGGCCCAGAAAGCTATAAGAAGGGGATTCAAATTGTTTACCTTGGGGTAAATGCAATCCTATAGAAAAAGTCAAAGAAAGGTAAATTTGCCAAAACAAATTCAAAATCCATTTAAAAATTCTGCTGAAATTTCATCTTGTAGATGAAATAGTATTGTGGAAAGAATCATTTCTCTGACTAAAGCTGCATGCAGAAACTATTTCTGAACCATTGTTTAAAAAACCTACAAGGAGTCAGTGACTTTCATAGAATTTTCTTTTTTCTTTATTTTTTATGTATTATGTTTGATTTATATAAGACAAATATTTCCATAACATAGTAGAATAAAAGAAAAATAATTATCAATCAAACTGTAAATCAATATGTAAAACTTGCTATTTGTGTGTGTGTGTATGTACTCTATATATTTTGCTGAATACAGTTAGCATCTTCTTTTCCTTTGTAATTAATTGGAGTATTTATAATAGTCAAAATGACTTAGTCACTCAAAGTTGTTTTAAAAATAATGTTGTTGTTATAAGAAGCAACTTAAGCTCCATATGATGCCTTTTGTGATCCCTGCCCTTGCTAATTGCTAGTATGTTTCTCCTTACAATCTTATATTTACTCTTTATTTGTGTTATATTTATTCTATATGTACTTGTTATCTTGTGAGAATATAAACTCTTTGAGTATAGGAATTGCTTTATTTCCCTAGAATAATGTCTGGCATAGAATAGATACTTATTATATACTCAATTGATTATTTTACTGCAGTTACAATGATGTTTTAGACACTGAATCAAGAGCACAGCTTATACAATTAACTCAACTCAGCCCACTCTTAATCACCCCCTCATATGTGCAAAGAATTATGCTAGCCATTGGAAGTGGAAAGAAAGAAACAAAGTCCATAATCTCCAGGATCATACATAGTTCTTTATCCTCCTTTTAAGAAAAGATCCCAGTAAGATTACTTGTGTGGTGATAAGTGTCTTCAAATGAATAACAAGGACAGATACATTTATCTACCTTTCTGAACCTGTTTCTTCATCTATATATAAGGAGGAAAATTGAACTAGAGAACTACTGAGATACTTTCTACACTTAAGATTTTATGATTTGACTCTAAAAAACCAGATCATTTCCCCCCTCTCATATAAAAGCTCAGAAAAGAAGTGGGATAGAAGAAATAGAACTTGGGTTAGGAAAGTTTGGGATCAGAAGCAGTTGGTTGGTATTGACATTACTATTAATCTAGTTTTTTTTTTTTTCAAACAGCAAAGCTCATTTTATGCTTTTTATTAT
>JAJPUD010014992.1:0-10699 GCA_023553655.1 Myrmecobius fasciatus
CTCATCGCCCTCCCTTCTTCCCCTCAATTATATTAGATCTTCTATGTCTCTTTATGAGATTTTGCCTTATTTTACCTCCTATATTTTTACTTTATTTTGCCTCCTTTTCCCCCCTCCCCCCGTTTTCTTTTTCAGTATGGTATCCCTTCCACCTCTAATTTCTTTTCCATTATTATCAAAGAAAAATCAAATTATACTGCCATTCTTTAAAGGATACCTATAGTAGGAATATAGTTCTCAAGAGTTTTCCTTTTTACCTTTTTATGTTTCTCTTGAGTTCTCTATTTGGAGGTCAAATTTTTTGTTCAGATCAGGTCTTTTCATTAGAAATAGGTGAAATTCTCCTGTATCATTGAATGACCATCTTCTTCCCTGGAAGATGATGCTCATTCTAGCTGGATAACTTATTCTTGGCTGTAATCCAAGTTCTTTTGCCTTTCGGAATATCTGGTTCCAGGCCCTTCGATCCTTCAATGTGGAAGCTGACAGATCCTGTGTAATTCTAATGACAGTTCCTCGGTATTTGAACTGTTTCTTTCTAGCTGCTTGCAATATCTTTTCCTTGGTGCGATAGTCCTGAAATTTGGCCACGATATTCCTTGGGGTTTTAATTTTGGGGTCTCTTTCTGGAGGTGATCGGCGAATTCTTTCAATGCCAATTTTCCTTCTGATTCTAAAATATCAGGGCAATTCTCTTTCATGATTTCCTGGAAGATAGCATCCAGGTTCTTTTTTTCATCGTGGCTTTCAGGGAGTCCGATAATCCTTAAATTGTCTCTCCTGGATCTGTTTTCCAAGTCAGTTGTTTTTCCTAGGAGATATTTCATATTTTCTTCTATTTTTTCATTTTTTTGTTTTTGTTTAACTGATTCTTGAAGTCTTATTGAGTCATTTACTTCTATTTGTTCAATTTTAATTTTTGAGTATTATTTCCTTCAGTTATCTTTTTTAGCTCCTTTTGTAGCTGGCCAATTGAATTTCTGGATTCAATGCATTCTTTTTCCATTTTGCCAGTTTTATTTTTCAGTGAATTGTTGTCTTTTTCCAATTCACCAATTTTGTTTTTCAGTGAATTGTTGTCTTTTTCCAATTCACCAATTTTGTTTTTCAGTTCACCATTTTTATTTTCCAGTGAATTGGTGATTTTTTCCAATTCACCAATTTTGTTTTTCAGTGAACTGTTTTCTTTTTCCAATTCACCAGTCCTATTTTCCAGTTTTTGATATTTCTGTTGCCCTGATCTCAATTTATTTCCCCATTCTTCTTCTAGCTCTCTTTTGAGATTCTTAATGCAATCATCCAGGTAAGCCTTCTGAAAGGGAGACCAACTTAAGTCTGCCTTTGTGGCTTCATCTGGGATTGTTTTCATAATGTTAGGATCTGGGGACTGTTCTATTTTTTCTCCGTAAAAGCTTTCTATGGTGAGAGCTCTCTTCTCCTTCTTGCTCATGATTTAAGGTTGGGATATTGGTCAAAAGCCGAGAAAACTGCAACAATTTGTATTTGCCCTGGGGCAGTTTGCCGAGTTGACTTCCGGTCTGAGGCTGGTCGGGCTAGATTTGCACTAGGACCACGTTTTCAGCTGTTCTCGATCCACCCCCTTCCAAAGGCAGATCTGCCAAAGCACCTGCCCGCAAGCAGAGCAAAGTGGCCCAGGCATCTCCCAGGGGCTTCCTGGGTGCCCAAAATCCGCCCCTCTATCGCAGCCCTGACTTCCGCCCCGGCTGGAGTCCGATGGCGACCAGAGGCTGATTTCCCCTGAGGCTAACCTTCTCTGGAGTTCTTTCACGGTAGATCTTTGATAGAAGTGTGTTGTAGTCCAAATGCTTGGCGGGGCCCTCACTCAGAAAACAGTTGGAAGGCTTACTTTGTCTGGGTTTGAGGGAATGTCGGAGGAGTTCACAGAGAAAGCTGTCCGCAGTTCGCCATCTTGGCTCCGCCCCTTTCTTACTTGATTTTCAAAGGTTTTTTTGAGCTCTTCTATGGCCTGAGACAAATTCATATTTTTCTTGGAGGCTTTGAATTTAAGAGCTTTAACTTTGCTATCTTCTTCTAAGTGTGTGTTTTGATCTTTCTTGTTACCATACTAACTTTTAATATTTAGAATTTTTTTTTCTGTTGTTTGCTCATTTTCCCAGCTCATTTCTTGACTTTTAACTTTTTAGGGCTCTGCTTCTAGGATGAAGGGGTATGTTGTCCCAAGCTTCAGAGGTTTTGTGCAGCTGTTTTCAGAGATATATCTAGGAACCTGTAAGTTTTCAGTTCTTCTAAGGCGGTATGATTTAAGGAGATGTGTGTTTACTAGTGTCCTAGACTGTGCTCTGATCTGTGAGTGACCACAAGCATTCTTTTCTACCCTGGAACTGTGATGAGGGTTCCAACTCAACTATGGCTACAAGCTTTGGTGTGCTAGTGCTCCTCCTCACCCTGGGACTTGTACCTCATACTGCAACCTGGACCCAAGTATTGGCAAAGTAACAGTAACAAAATATTGCTCAGTGCCAGCAATGAGATTTCAGTAATCTTCTGACCAGTTGTTCAATCTCCTTACCATCTATGGACTGAGAGTTCTGGAAGCTACTGCTGCCACTGTTGATTCAGTGGCTCTGCACTGAACTGTGCTCCACTCTCATTCAGGTGCCACAGAACTTTCCTGCTAACCTAAGTTGTCTTTATTTCTGGAAATTTATTTCACTCCATCTTTTTGTGGGTTTTGCATGCTCCAAGGGTTAGCCGGGGATTATTTAAAGATGTTCAGAAGGATTTGGGGGAAAGCTTAGGCAAGTCACTGCCCTTTCTCTTCCATCTTGACTTTGCTATCTAGGAGCGCTTTTTATTTTTATTTCTCTGTTTTAATTTTTTTTTTTATGTTACACATGTACAATCCAGCAAAATAACTCAATGAAGTTGCAGTAGAGTTGATAGTTCCTCATTTATTAAGTGCCTGGTATGTGCATGTAGAATGTAGTGTTTAAACTGTAATAGATAGAGAGAGGTGAAAGGGAAGATTTCAGAACTACATGAGCAAAATTTGAAGCTTGAAGTGATATAAACCACAGTTTCTGTTGATGAATAAGTCCTCTCAAGCAGAGGAAGATTGGACACAGAAAATCAGTGGTAACGTAGAAGACTAATTAATCTCACTGAGAAGTCATTCTCAATGAGGTATTGGTTTAGTACAGCATGATGTTTGATGAATATAACAGAAGTTACATTCCTCAAGGAACTGTTGTGGACAGATCTCGAGACAGAAAGAGGACAATAAAATATACATTTACAAAGTTATGAATTACTTGAGTACATAAGTTTTCCTCAGTTATGTCTCCTTGGCAGGTTTCTGTAAATGTGTGCACACTTTCTCCCACAGATGCTGAGAGCATTGATGGGAGAATGTGACCCAGGTTTATATATGGTTTTAATATACTTTATGATTAATTTATTTCAGTAGGAATACCTGTTATACTATCATTATTTCTTTTGCCTTATTGCTACGTAAATTGTTACATTTAAAATCTGTCATCATTGTAGCTAGTTGTGTAAATAGAAAAACATTGGTAGGAGTAAAAGAGCTAGAGTGGTGAGTAGGGGAAATACATTTCTTCACAGAAATGTTGCCTCTAAGACCTTGAGAGAATTTGAGCGTAATTTGATAGTTCTTTTTCAGGTCATCTCAAATTAGACTAAGCAAGTCAGCCCATGTCCACATGCCTACGTGAGAAGTACAAGGTAGTACAGTGATTCTGTAATTACCTGGTGTATCTGTTATCTTAGAATTTCTTGTTTGGAATTATTGTTTCTCATCTATTGGTGAGTATAAACATTTGACACTTTTTTTGCTACATTTATGGAAATTTTAAGTCCATCACCTAGCCCTATACCCTATCAGAGATCTAAAGATATTCCACATCTAGGTTTTATTGCATGCCCAGTGTCACTAGAATACACTAGAAGAAAAAATGGAATTAAAAATAAAAATTTTAAATATAAAAACCACTTTTCCCTATGTTTCCCTCTACCAGCCAGATAATTTCCTGTGATGTAATTTTGATAATATATAAGAATATTATATTTATTATAATAATATATTATAATATATAAAAATATATTAATATATAAAAATATTATTATAATATATTATACTAATATATACAAATATATTATTATAATATATTAATATATACAAATATATTATTATAATATACTATATATAACATATTATATATAATTATGTAATATAGAATAATTAAATTTTATTTGAATATTTAAGTATTAATACCTGTAATTCTCTTGATTATTAAGTATGGAAGCTAATATGAGTAATTCAGATATAATATCTAGAACATTCTTGCTTAGCAGGGCAGATAAACAACATAGAGCATTGTTAATGCTAATCAATTAATGCTAAGACCTAAGTAATAAATATATTGATGAAATATTATAAAACACTATTGAGAACAAAAGAAAATTTGAAGTGTTAGCTAACAAATTGAAAAGAAAAATAAAACCTTATTTTCTAGAAATTATTAAAAGACCAATTGAACATTTCTAATAGAATTGAAGTTTCAGAAGGTGGTTGAAATTTTATCATAAAATTTCTCACAGAGAAGCAAAAAGATGTAATAGATAATATGTTAATTATGAGAAAATATTTGTAGATAAATTATTAGAATTAAATTGGAATATAAACCTATTTGAATATAAGAAACATTTACAAATATTAATAGGTTTTCCTATCCCTTAGAGAATTGCAATGCCACAGGGGAATTATAGACATAAGTTAGGATCTTTCTCATAGAAAGAGCCATGCCCATCTGAAGAAGAGGGAAATTGGAAATTATAAGCAGTGCTTTAAAGTTTTGATCTTATCTTGGTGTTGTGTTGGTCAATGCCTAATTTCTGCCATACTATTTTCCAGTTTTACCAGCATTTTTTTTTTTGTGTGTGAAATATTTTGTCTTATCCTAGAATCCAGAGTCTTTGGAGTTATCAAACACTAGATTACTAGAGTCATTGACTAACTTATTCCACTTGACACTACTCTATTCTTAGCCAGTGACCAAATGGTTTTGATGACCACTGCTTTATAACATAGTTTTAGGTCTGGCACAGCTAGGCCACTTTCATTTGCATTTTTCCATTAATTCCCTTGAAATTCTTGACCTTTTGTTTTTCCATGTGAATTTTGTTATTTTTTCTAGCTCTGTAAAGTAATTTCTTGGCAGTTTGATTGGTCCTGAATAAGTAGATTAATTTAGGCAGAATTGTCATTTTTATTATATTATTAGCTCAGCCTACCCATGAGCACTTGATATTCTTCCAACTGATTAGCTCTAACTTTATTTGTGGGAAAATTGTTTTGTAATTGTGTTCATATAATTTCTGGCTTTGCCTTGGCAGGTAGGCTCCCAGATATTTTATATTACCTACAGTTATTTTAAATGGGATTTCTCTTTCAATCTCTTGATGCTGGACTTTGTTGGTAACATATAGAAATACTGGTGATTTATTTGGCTTTATTTTATGTTCTTCAAGTTTGCTAAAGTTGTTAGTCATTTATGATGTTTTTTAGTTGATTCTGTAGGATTCTCTAAGTATACTATCAAACCATCTGCAAAGAGTGATAATTTTGTCTCTTATTACCTATTCTATTTCCTTTGGTTTCTTTTTCTTCTTTTATTGCTAAAGTTAACATTTTTAGCACAATATTGAACAGTAGTGGTGATAATGTACAGCCTTGTTTCACTCCTGATCTTATTGGGAATGCTTCTAGTTTATTCCCATTACATATAATGCCTGTTGATGGTTTTAGATAGATGCTTTTTATCATTTTAAGGAAAGCTCTATATGCTCTCTAGTGTTTTTTTGTTTTGTTTTGTTTTAAATAGGAATAGGTGATGTATTTTGTCAAATGCCTTTTCTCCATCTATTGAGATGATTTCTATATGATTTCTGTTAATTTGGGTATTGATATGATCAATTATGCTGATAGTTTTCTTGGTATTGAACCAGCCCCGAATTTCTGGCGTAAGTCCTATGTAGTCATAGTATATTATCCTGATAATAAGTTGCTGTAATCTTTGTTAATATTTTATTTAGGATGCTTGTATCAATGTTCTTTAGGGAATTCTTTCTTTTGGCCCTTTCTGGTGTACGTGTCACATAATATCTTCATCACAAAAGGAATTTAGTAGAATTCCTTCTTCCTCTATCTTCCCAAATATTATGTATGTATTGGAATAATTTTTTTTTTAATGTTTGGTAGAATTCACCTGTAAATCCATCTGTCCATGGAGCTTTTTCTTTGGGAATTCATTAATGATTTGTTCGATGTAAGTAATTTTTTTTTAATCTGTTAATCTGGGTGCTTGATATTTTGATAAATATCTATCCATTTCACTTATATTATCAGATTTATTCACATACAGTTAGGCAAAATAGCTCCTAATTATTGTTTTATTTTGTCTTAATTGGTGGTAAATTCACCCTTTTTATTTTTGATACTGGAAATTTGGTGTTTTTCTTTCCTTTTTCTAATCAAATTAATCAAAGATGTATCTATTTTGTTGTTTTTCATAAAACTAACTCTTAGTTTTGTTTATTAGTAAGTAGTTTTCTTGCTATAAATTTTAGTAATCTCTCCTTTGATTTTTGGAATTTCTAATTTGGTATTTAATTAGGGGTTTTCAATTTGTTCTTTTTCTAGCTTTTTTAGTTGCATACCTAGTTCATTGATCTTCTCTTTCTCTCTTTTATTCATGTAAGCACTTGGAGATAAAATGTCTCCCAAGACCTGCTTTGGTTGCATCTCATAAATTTTGGTATGTTGTTTCATTATTGTCATTCTCCTGGATGAAATTATTGGTTGTTTCTATGATTTGTGGTTTCATCCACTCATTCTTTAGGATCAGATTATTTAATTTCAATTGTCTTTTACTCTATTTTTTCCTGGCCTTTTATTAAATGTAATTGTTATTGTATCAACATGCCAAGTTTTGAATGAATTATTGGAAATACTTCATTGTTTTGAAAACTTAGCCAGTATTGGATCATAAACTTCAATCCCTACAGATATTTCAGAAATCCGGAAAGAGGGCACTTCATATTGCAGAGATGCAAGAAGAGGTTTGTTTCAGTTCCTTACCAGTAGATGGAATGATAAACCAAACTTCCAGTTGGTGTAACCAGAGAACAAGGTTCCTTTTCTTTGATAGATTTTTACTAGCCCAATACAAATAAAGGAATAATAGAGCTATCTTTTGTTATATTTGTGATTTGGATACACTTATGAGTAATGTGTATAATGAGGAAGGGACTAAGTACATAGCACCTACTATATACCAGGTACTTATTAAGTATAGAAGTTAATATGAGTGATTCAGAAATGAGATCTAGAACATTCTTGCTAAGCAAGGCAGGTAAAATAACATAGAACTTTAATGTTAATTAATTACACTAATATCTACATAATAAATACATTGATAAAATATGACAGCTAACCATTTTTGCAAATATTCCATTTCATCTTCAGAACACCCTGTAAGATATGTAATGTTATTACTCCAATTTTACAGTTAATGAAACAGGGTGACTTGTGCAAGGTCATACAACTAATAAGAGTTTGAATCAGGATTTGAACTCAGGTCTTCCTGATTTCAGGTCCAATGTTTACATTCAGCTGATAAAGTAAATTTTTTAAAAGTACAATTTTGGCTATGTCACTTTCTCCATCCTCTATCCCTTACTACTAAATAAACTCTAATGAATCCTATTTTCTCCATGATGAAGTACAAAATACTTCATTTGAAATCTTTTGTACCCTAGCCCCATCTAATCTTTCTGGTTTTCTTACACCCTGTACCCCCAACAATCTCTTTGATCCAGTAAAACTAACCTCTTAGCCATTTCATAAACAAGGTACTTTCTCAGTACTGAGTATTTTTCTGACTGCCTTATGCTTATAAAGCTCTCCCTTCTCTGCTCTGCCTACTGACCTCTCTAGATTCTTTAAGTTTCAACTATCTTTTTTTTTCTTTTTATTTGAGTCTTCCCCAACCCCTCTCAATTCTAATGCCTTCTTTCTGTTAACTATTTCCTATTTATCCTACACATAACTTACTTCATATATACTTAATATTTTCATGTTGTGTCCCCAACAGAGTATAAACTCCTTGAGGGTGGGGAGTGGTTCCCTTTTTTGGGGGGTATCTTCAGTGCTTAGCCCAATGCCTAAGACATAGTAATTAATAAATGTTTATTGATTGGTTGATTATTGGTTTATTGAAAAAAATAAAACCCCTGTTCTTGAGGAGCTAAGGAAAGATATACATATATAAATGCAAAACAGGTACCACATTTCTTTGAAGGGGGATGATGAGGGAAAACAGGGCTATCTAGATAGGTTTCATGTAGAAGGTGATGCTTGAGCCAGACTTTGAAGGAAACCATAATTTCCAGGAAATGGAGATGAGGATGGAGAATTTTCCAGGTTTAGGAGACAGGCAAAGGCATGGGTATAGGAGATGGAGTATTTGTACGAGGAACAGTGAGACTGCTAGTTTAAGTTGTTCACAGTGTGTGTGGGGAAAGAAATAATTTGTAACATGGATGAAAATTTTAGTTTTGGTTCAGTTGTGAAGAGGTTTAAATACCTAAATACCAAAATAGAGGTTTACATTTGACCCTAGAGACATTAGAGAATTCTCAAAGTTTAAAGAATCTGTTAATTAAGTGGTCAGATCTCTATGTATATAACTTAGAAAAATCCCTTTGGCAGTTGTGTGGAGAATGGACTGGAACTGGGGATATTCAAAGCAATGAAACTAATTAAGAGGTTATTGAAACAATCTAAGTGATTGATGATAAAGGTCTGAATTAAATTGGTCACTGTCTGGAGAGAAAGGAAGAGATATAAGTGAAGTGGTTGTAGAAATGTCATAATTTTGCAAATGATTAAATATGGGTGGTGAGGAGTAATAGTTGAATATGATACTCACTGAGGTTATGAACCTGGGTGACTAGAAGGATAATGATTTTTTGAGAGATAAAAGGAAATTTGGAAGATAGGTGGGCTATGGAGGGAAAGATGAGGCATCCTATTTTGGGCATGTTGATTTAAAATCTCATGGCACATAAAATGTGAAATCTCTATTAGGTAGTTGATAATGTAGGACAGGAGCTTAGGGGAAAATAGGGCTAAAGATCTAGATTTTGTAGTTATCAGCAATAAAATGAAAATTAAATTTTTAAGAAATGTTGAGGTCACTGAGAGAATGAATGGGGAGAGAAGAGGGTCAGAATAAATATTTGAATAATACTTGGAGTTAGGGAGCAAGATATGGATTATGACTTAGCAAAATGATGTGGAATGGACCAATCAGAGATGAATAAGAACCAAGAGAACAATATCACAAAAGAAAGCCACAAAATCACAAAAATCCAGACAAAGTAATACATAGAAGCAGTGCTGCAGAGAGATCAAGAAGCATGAAGATTAAGAAAAGGCCATTGGATTTAGCAAGTAAGTCAAAGATGCATTAAAAGGTGCTTCTTGAGTGAGTTTCAGAGTAATAAATTGTGCATATCCTCTGTTACTCTATTATTCCTATGATTAGAATCACAGAAAATCTAAGTTCTATGGTATCTAGTTCAAAGCTTCTTAAACTGTGGGTCACAACCTCATATGTAACCTTATATGAATGGAGGGAGAGTAACAGAATTATGATTTATTATCAGCAAATGTTTGATTTGTATATCTATTTTATATATACCTGGGGTCACATAAAAATTTCTCTGGTGAAAAGGGGTTGCGAATGAAAAAAAGTTTAAGAAGCCCTGATCTAGTTAATTCTCCCTTCTAACCCATGAATCTTGACTCTAAAATCCCAGACAAGCAGCTTTCCAGATTTCTTGGTAGGGGAGCTCCAGAGACTAAGAATTCAATACCCCTTGAGGCAGGCAACCCATTTTATTTTCAGATAGCCATATTTTTAGATGGCAACTTTGTTTTCCAGTTAAATTAAAACCTACTCTTTAGATATACTAGACATCAGCTAATAATACAACCAACCATTTGATTGGCAAACTGAATAGAGAAACTGCAACTTATTGGAAGGTTATTACGGCAAATTTTCATTGCCTTTCATACACCTTTATCCTTCATAGACTGGTTCTTATGGTCTTGAATTGAATTGAGTAGCCAGTTGGATACCATGACCTAATGGGGAGCAAGAGTTCAAATATCCCTGGATGAATAGAAGCAGTATACTAAAAGTGTTGCTTCAAATTGGATTCCTTGCTTCCTCCCCCACCTCTACCTTCATCTTCATGCCCTATTCTTTAAATGTTTGGTGTGGGCTATATTTTAATTCTACTTTAAAAACAAAACATACCAGATTTAATCTCCTTTATGGCATGGATTGTCTGGATAAGTTTTCAACTTTGCCCAAATTGACCAGATGATGTTTGTCCTGTGATTTCTTTTCCCCTAGACTAACACACAGAAAGGAAACATCTCAATAGCAGCATTTAGTATGTATTTTCCAGCATATCAAATGGTGTAGCAGGTTTTCTTCAATGACATTTCACGCTTCTTTCTGATTTTCAGTTCTAACATATCTCATCGGCTATAATAGTGAAAGGGAGTAGAACCTGCTGGTGTGAAGAAGTCAGCCTTACTGAAAAAAAAAAAAAAAAAAAAAAA
>JAJPUD010014992.1:10799-32411 GCA_023553655.1 Myrmecobius fasciatus
AAAAAAAAAAAAAAAAAAAAAAAAAAGGAACAGAACAATGGGAGCATTGTAAGAAATTTTTCTAAGTCAAATGCTATGGAGAAAAACCCCAAACCAAAACCCATTTCAAAAAATGTTGGAGGAAATGGTATATCTTTTTATATGCTTAAGAAAACAGTTAGAGAACTTCACAGGATTGGGTCTATTAAGAGCATTTATTCCAGTGATTTCCCAGATATTTCCAAGTTCCATTTAAAACAGAAGTCTCCTATCAAGCAATCCTTTGAAATTATTTACTCTTTTATGGTTGTAAAGTATGGAAACATAATACTTTTAATGGAAACCCTAATAAACGGCACATGCTACAAAGTGTCTACTGATGTGCTTTATAGGGCAGGATTCTTACGTCACATGAAATTGCCAGTCTACACTTGTGATCCCAGTAAATGCCCCAATGAGGTGGAAGAGGAGACACGGAGGATAAAACAGGACAGGAAAGGCACAAACTGCTAATGTTTGTTCAAAAGGTAGGGTTGTCAGAGTTAAGAGCCAAGGCTTTAAGGATGGGAAATAGACAGTGCCAGCAAACATAAAAGGACTTATTTGTCTTAAGGACTTTGCTCAATTCAAGCAATGATGAGTTGGTAGGCAACAAATTTGAAAAGGTCTTTTCTTATATTTGATATGAGTGTTCTATGAAAAACTTCTTGAGAATCCAGTGCAATATAGCATGTGATATTTTTTGTTTTAATGAACAGGCAACAGAAGAATTGGAAGCATTTGAACGTTTAATACATAAAAATTGAATTCTTGTTAAAATCAGCTTCCAATGAAGACTTTTTGGTATTTCAAATGTACATGTAAAATAAATACACTTTGCAGTTTTGTGCCTTAATTTTATGCTAAAATAGCACTAGTTTCATGGATTGGATGTTTTTCCCTGTGGAAAATTATTTTTCAGAAAAATCCTTTCTGTATAAATTTAATATCGATTTAACAACTCAAGCATTCTTTGGAAAACTGGTAGTTGATTTATTGACATTTGAAAGATTCTTACTCATTATATTTCATGGTCTAAACATCTTGTTAAAATGTTGTTAATAAACTGTGGACATATATTTCTAAAAACTATCATTAATTGAGAATAACTGTCATTAAATTGAGAAAATTACATTTAATAGAGTAGTTAGTAGATATTTAAATATGAATGAGTAATTAGGAGCAGAATTATTGAGGCATAATTATTGCTTGATAGATCCAAGCCTTAGCACAAAAATATAATAATCTCATTTATTTATGTTAAAAAATAAATGAATTTTGTCTTGCTTAGTGTGAATTCAAGTTGGTGGTATACTCCAAACATCAATTAGTTTTTATTTTTCCAAAGCACTATAATCCATTAGTTTAGAGGGTATTGCTGTAGAGGTTATAAGTTTGGAGGCCACAAACTAATTCCTTTCAAGCACTGAGGAGGATACCCAGAGAGGCCCAGAGAGGGCATGTTGGTGTCAGTGGAAGGCCAGGAAGTTAACCTGATTCTCTCCATATTTGCTATTTGGCCAAACAGTTCATTACCTCCTTTCAAATCAGTCTTTGAGCTCATGGGTAAAATATCAAAGACTGAGCCTTTGAAAAACATTGATCAGAAATGACAGTTTGATATACTGAGCCTATTGTGGCTTGGTTTGGTTTTGAAATAAAAAGCCATATCATCTCCCAAACTCACTGGAGGGTTTGGTTTTTTTTTTTCATTTCCCCCCCCTCCCGAGTCAACCCCCAGTCCTCAGCCCTCACTCAGCCCAGCCTAGCCCACCCGATCCCAACAGTTTTGAACATTTTGTTAGCTCTCTTTGATCTTCTGTTTGACTTCTTCTTCATGGAAAAATGCTCATAAACTTTCAGAGAAGGACTTTCTTTACTTTTAGCTTTATTCAAGAATTATAAACAATGGGCAGATTTATAGCAAAACTATTTTAAGAGCACTTAGGCCCCAAATGCTAATTTATTTGCTCACTGGCAAAAAAAAAAAAAGTTAAACTTTGTTTAGAGAAAAGGAACCTCACTTTTAAGATGGGTGGGAGTTAAGTATTGCATTTCTGTTTTTTTCTTCTGAAATATTAAAATTTCTAAAGTAGCCAATCTTTTCAGAGATGGCATGTGCAAAGATTGGCATGAAGTCTATTGATGGCTTCAAAAGTACTGTTACTGTGTGGGCAAACATTCCACAGATGTGCCTCCAGATGCAGGAAAATCCAAAAAACCCACACCATTTCTAGGGTCACAAAAAATTGGTGGGGATCTTAATTCTAGCATCAATATTGGCCAGAAAGGGTTTGGGTGAGACCTAACCACTTCCCGTAAGGCTGAGATCCCATAGCTTTGTTTGGAGTCTCTTCACAAAGGACAGGATATATAGGCTGGGCATATTGTTTTTTAGACACCTGATAACAATTTGAAATCTTTGCTATTCAGCAACTGCTTTTTGGTTAAGATCAGCTGTCTGGCCAAATTGGGGATGGAAAAGGAATCTACCAGAGCAAGCTTGGTCAGACATCAAAGACACCAAGGTCATCTATTGGGGCCATCACCAGTTATCTTGACTCTTGTCCTGCCACTGGAATAAAGTATGAGGCTGATGAGTGTGCAACTTTGCTTCATTTAAATCCAATTCACTCACAAGTTGAGAAATCAGTCTGTGATATCATTTGTTCACTTTAATGAATTAGGCCAGGGTCACACAGCTAATACGTTTCTGAAGCCAGACTTGAACTAGCTTGAACTAACTCTATTTAGCCGAGCATTCTGTCCAATGGCTTCATTCTCTCTCTGTCTCTGTCTCTCTCTCTCACACACACAGACAAAATTGGGGGTTAAGCAACTTGCCCAGGTCACACAGTCAAGAAGTATTAAGTGTGTAAGGCCAGATTTGAACTCAAATCCTCCTGACTTCTGGGCTGGTGTTTTATCCACTACACCAATTAGTTGCCCCTCCCCTCATTCTCTTAAAACAGTAGATTCTTTTCACGTACAGTCAGTCAATCAACATTTATTGAGCATCTGCTATGTGATAGGCACTATACTAAGGCCTAGGGACACAAAGAAAAGGCAAAAGGCAGTCCCTAACTTTAAGAATCTTCCAATCTAATGGAAGAAGACAATATACAAAAGGAAGAGGAAGAAGTACCTAATACAAAGTATGGCAAAGAAGTCCATAGGTGTGTAGCTGGGTGGGAAAAGAAAGTTTGGCTAGTTTGGTCAACCTCCATCAATGGACATCCTGGAGAAAGAGGTCTCCTGGTCCTGATTAGAAGAAGAGAGGAGCCTGAGGGGGCAGAGAGTTCTAATGAGGCTTATGAAACAGTGGAGTTTATTACAGACTAGTTTGAGGTTCAGAGAGTCTGGGGAAAATGCTTCCTCCATCATTTACTAGCTGTGTGTTATCTTGTGAAAGCTATTTAATTTTTCTGGGTCTCTGTAAAATGATTGAGTCTGTCTCCTCACTTGCCTTTCTTCTGTTAATTATTTCCTATTTGACTTACACGTTAGTTTGGTTTGTGTATATTTGGCAATGCAATGGAGCTAAATTCAAGGCTGTTTAGATACTTACTAGCTATGTGACCCTAGACAAGTTCACTGAAGTAGATTAATGGCATCGTAGAATGATGTCTTGACTTGTGGGTGAATTGTATTTAAATGAGATAGAGTTGCACAGTCTCCTGCTCTCTTCCAGAATCATCAAAGTTCAATGTCAGGACAAAAGTAAAAACACGATGATGGTCCAGGATCAAGGGGATCACCTTGGTGTCTTCGAAGTCTGACCAAGCTTTAAGCACTCCATAGAACCCACTTAAGCCACCTTCATGGCCATTAGAACACATTGTTTTTATCTCTCCATCTCACCAGGGGATGTCTTTACAAGCTTGGAGTAGACACCCCTTTAATTCACCTATGAGTCTAAAGCCTTTCAGGTACCGTTAAGTTTATTTAGCACAGTCTGCTATGCTAAATTCATGGATAAGTCTATTTAATCTCTGACTAGTCTATAAAATAGAGATAATGATAACATCTATGTCTATTGTTGTGAAGATAAAATGAGACAATTGTGAAGTGCCTTGTATAGTGCCTGGTACTCAGTAGGTATTTAATCAATGTTTGTTGTTTGATTGATCTGTAAAATAAATGGATCAGAAAAGAAGACTTTCATGTTTTCTTTTATCTCCAAGTATATGCTCCTTTATGATTGCATCTTCTCTGTACTGGAAATAATAGTAATAGGAGTTATCCAGTTGCACAGGATAGCATCTAGAAACTGGAAGAAATGGGTTCAAAAGTCCTTTTGTTGTTTACTTACTGTGTGATTATAGGCAAGTCACAGAGTCATAGATTTAGAGGATCTTAAAGATCATTTATTCTAATCCCTTAATTTTACAGATGAAGAAACTGAGGTACAATTAGATTAAAAGATTTATCCAAGATCACTAATCTAATAAGGGTCTGACATAATAGCCTAGATCCCAATCACTACTAGTGTAATAGTACTTAGAGCTAATGTATCTTTCTACTAATGTACTACTAGTGTATTGCTTCTTCACAAGTGGCTCCATGACTTGATTAAAAAGAAAAACTCCTAATATCTGATTGTTCTATGTCAATTTGAAGTTTCTATTAAAGTTTTCTTACTGGTAGTAATTGAATTAAATATGAAAAATTTAAATAGCAAATAATATTTTTCAGATCGTGGATTTTTTCTTCAGCATATACTCATTCATTCACTCATTCAACAAACTTTTATTAAATAGTTACTTTGTACACTAGGTTCATTGTATGAGGCACTGGTGGAGATGTGTGGTCTCTTCCCTCAAGGAGTTCTTGATTTTCAGTAGCAGATAAATATAGTGTATCACAAAAAGTAGTACAGTTTTAAGTCTTGATAACTTTAGATATATAAATACTACAAACTTACAAAAAGCAACAATTGAAAGGTTAGTTACTTAAATTTAAAATATCCTTCTATTTCTCATGAAAATTTAGTATAACTACCATCTTGTGTTTGAAATCTCTCAAGTTGATTTTTTGAATTTTGTAAAACCTTTTATCACCTACTATTCACTTTCCCATTCTACACAGTGGCTTTTCCAAATCTTTTTTGCCTCTCCCCTACACAGCTGAAAATCTTGCCCCACATTTTAAAGAAAAAGTAAGGCCTTTAAGCATGTTTCCTTTGCTCCAATCTCCCTTCTCTTTTATCACTCAGGCACCTTCTGTCACTATGTCCTCATACATGATAAATTTGTCTTATTCCTTATCAAGCCTAATATCTTTACCTGCTTAAGCAATCTCATTTCATTCCATCTCTTTCAACAGACTGTTTCTTCTTTCTTCACCACTCCCTCATTTTTGTTTTTCTTCATCTCTACCGACGTCCAGTCTTGCATCTCCACTTATCTTTCAGTCATCTTGAACTGGATGTCCAATGGATATTTTAAATTCAATAGGTCCAAAACAGATCTCATTATCTTTTCTCTTAAACTTCTGTCCCTCAGTTTCATAACCTAGAAAACATCCTCTATTCCTCACTATCACTTTCCCTGTCATATCCAAATTGCTGTTAAGGCCCACTGATTTCACCTTTGCAACATTTTTCAAATATACCTCTTCTCTCTTTTGATACTCCCATCACTCTAGTACAGACCATCATTACCTTGATTATAGCAACAGCCTCCTGGTAGATCTGCCTGCCTCTAGTCTTTTCTCATTTCAATCCACTTTGCCTAAGACACTAAAGTGATATGGGAAATTTGGGAAAATTGCAAGTCTACTCATGTCACCTATGCTCTCTCTTCATAATTCAGCCCCCTCCCACCTTTCCAGTCTTCTTCTGCCTCCTGGCATGTACTCTTTGATCCAGTAACATTGGCTCCCTGACTGTTCCTAGAATAAGACTCCCTAATACTCTCAGCTTTGGGCATTTTCTCTGGTTGTCATTCATGTCTGGAATGGTTTCCTTCCTCTACTGCGACTACTGACCTCCCAGACTCCCTTTTAATCTCAACTCAATCCTACCTTCCACAAGGAGCCTTTTCCAACTCCTCTTAGTTTTAGTGCCTTCCCTCTGCTATATCCTATTTATCTTACATAGAGCTTGCTTTTTATATATTTATTATTTCCCCCACAAGACTGTAAATTCCTTGAGGACAAGGACTGTCTTTTACCTCTTTTTATATCCTCAGGACTTAGCACAATTCCTGGCACATAGTAGGTACTTAATAAATTTTTATTGAATTGAAATGCCTACTATCAGTCACTGCATTGTCATCTGGATAGCTGCCATACTGTTGGTCTGGTTATCCTCCACGACTCTACCAAAGAATAGACTACCTAGAGACTGTGTCTTACATTAGATAATAGTTGAGGTTCCTCCCAATTCTTATAGTCTATGATTCTATGTTGTGTTCAGAATGTTGGAATTGGAATTAGTAAAGCCTTGGTTTTAGCCAAGCTATTAATACTTACTATCTATGTGACAATGAATAATTCATTTAAAGTCTTTTATCTTTAATTTCCTTATTTGGAAAATGGGGACAATAATTCAATTGAAAAATTCAAGATATATTTATTAAGCACCTACTATCCATTAGACTTTCAGGATAAGAAGACAAAAATGAAACATTTCTTGCTCTTGAGAAATTTATGTTCTTTTTTTAAAATCATGCTCTTTTCTATTGATCTTAGCCTCCAAATGATATTGACAAATACTCTCAAAATGCTATATATATCATTACATGAAGCAACAAGGTGATATAATAATAATAATAAGGTGCAAACCCCTTTTCAGTAACTTTCCAGCTCTGTGTCTTTGGATGAAAAATGTTTATGTTTCTAAGTCTCTGTTTCCTCAATCTGTAGAATGAATGAGGTTAAGACCTTTGAGGTTCCCTTCAGCTCTAAACCTTTGATCTTATGAGCCTGATCTCAAGTCTGGATTATTTATTTTTGAGAATTTTGGTTATTGCCTCTATGACCAAGTTCAGCTGACCAAGTCTTGGTCATGCTTTGGTCATGGGACAGGTCAGTTTGACCTCTGAGATTCATGAAGTTTGCCATTGCTACATGTAAAACAGAATCTTAAAAATTCTTGTCAGATAGTTTCTCAAAGGACATGCTGACTTTCCCAATACAGCTCAGTTTTTCTTCATTGTACATCTGAAAATCATTTTTTTTTCACTTTCCCAATAAAGCTCAGTTTTCCTTTATTATACATCTGAAAATCATTTTTTCATGTACTTATGATTTAAGAGAAATCACCATTTCCAATTTGACTCAAAAAAAAATCAAGATTTCATTTTCCCCAGCAATGTTTGGACATGCTATAAACAGAACACATTTGCTGTGTCAAAGAGAGAAAGAACTCAAAGGTGGATATTTTTCTGAAGGGAATGATATTTTTGATTTGCCAATGGAGATTTCAGAAATATTTATTTTATTAGGAAACTCTTTAAGTTTTTTCATGGGTCATGACTAGACCTGTGATTTCATTGATTTAGGAAACTCTAGAATGAGAGGACTTTATTAATGCAAATTTTCTAAAGCTTATAGACAGAGAGTTGCCTAGAGCAGAAGCATTACATTCAAACAGAAATAGGAACACTAGTGTCTCTAAGCTGCATATTAATTTTAAAAATAGAATGTTAATTGTTTTATTTTTTATATTTATTTTGTTAAAATATTTTCCAACTATATTTTCATTTGATTCAGCTCACATTAAGTTGTACCTCTGGCCTAGAGCATAAATCTGCTGAGAGTCATTTAGCTATTGTATGTCAGAGATAGAAGCTGAAAACTTTCTGGCTCTAAAGTCAATTTTGAGTCCACTAGAATATAATGTACAATACACTATATTACACTGCCCATCTTCGATAATAATATCTAACATTTATATAACAATAAAGACTCTATATTCCCTGTGAATTCTTTTCCACCAACCCCATGATACTCTAGGTGGCATAAATATTATTACATCCAATTTTATAGACAGGGAAACAGAGACTCAGAGTAGTTGTTGCTTCTCCAACATTAATGAGTTGGTGAGTCTCAAAGTTGGACTCAGACTTCAGATTTCCTGACTCCCAAGTCAGTTTTCTATTACACACAGTGCTTTGTATAATATAGAGGAATTCATTTTTTTCTACTTCAGTTTCTTAATCTCTTAAATGAAAATATATGTAACATGTCTACTCTACAGAGACATTGTATAGGTAATAAATTAAATAATTTCTTCTTCTCTTCTTTCTTTCCACTCTTCCTCTTTTTCTATTTTTCTTCTTCCTTTCTTGTTTGCTTCCTTCCTTTATCCTTTCCTTCCTCCCTTCTTTCCTTTTTTTTTTTTTTTTTTGCTGAAGCAATTGAGGTTAAGTGAGTTGCCCAGGGTCACACAGCTAGGAAGTGTTAAGTGTCTTAAACCAGATTTGAACTTAGGTCCTCCTGACTTCAGGGCTGATGCTCTATCCACTGCATCACCTAGCTGCCCCTCCTTCTTTCCTTTTTTGACATGGCTAATTTGGGAATTTGTTTTACATGATGATATATATATAGTTAATCATATCCATATCCATATATGTATATTTATAAATGTATACATACATACCTATGGAAAAAGTATACATTTTTTACATATGTAAAAATGTATGTATTTGTAATGTGCTATGTCTTTTTTACCTTTTCAGTGGGTGAAGGAGGAGAAAGGAGGATACAATTTGGAACTGAAAATAAAATTATATTTAGAAAGGAAAAAATAGTATATTATAAATATTTGTCTGCTATTATAATAGTATTATACAAAATAAGGGATGAACACAAACAATTTTTACTGGTAGAACCCCAGAAACGGGAATACAAAAATATAACCATAAAATATTTCAATGTGGTCATGGTCTTATCCCAAATTCATCTAAACTATAAATGTAATTCAAGTATAAAGTAAGGCTACTAACAGCTTAACAATCAGAGTAGATTCTCTCTTGGAAATTCTCAGTGATAATTGCATCTATCCAGAATCTCTCCCTGGAAAAATGATCACCATGTGGCTTATTTTAACAAATTTAATTCCTGTAAATTACCAAAGTCTTTGTAATCTGCAATCTGGATTCCTCTTCATCATTGGATAAAAACTATTCTCTCCAGAATTACCAATGGGATCTCTTAATTGCCAAATCAAATAGCTTTTTAAAAATTCTCAATCTTCTTGACTTCTCTGAAGCTTTCTACACAGTCAATCGTCCACTCCTCCTAAAAATTTCCCCTTCTCTAGACTTTTGTTAATGCTGATCTCTCTTATCTGACCACTCCCCAATCTCCTTTGCTAGATTTTCATCTACATCTTGCCCATGAACCATGGACATACTCCAGAGCTCTGTCCTGTGCCTGTCTTTCCCCTCCATGCTACCTCACTTTGTGATTGTAATAACTCCCATGGATTCAATTATAATTTCAATTATAAATAATTATAATATAATTAATGATTCCCCTGTCTGTATATCCACCACTAATCTTTCTTCTGGGTATGTACAAATGCTGAATAAGATAAAACAGGGGCTACAATTTCATGTATGAAAGTGGGACTTGAATTAAAGATATTGTCTGAATCAAAGAAACTGGGAAAGGACTCAATTTCCTGCATTGTCCAAGTCTAGTCCTTGCTAAATAATTCCAGTCTATCCCCCATCTATTCCACTCTTCAAATGCCTGCCAATATAATATTACTAAAACAAAATTCTGATGTTCTTAATCACATGCTCAAGAATCTTTAGTAGTTCCTTGTGGCCTCTAAGATAATGTACAAACTCCTCAGCTTGTTATTTCAAGTTCCTCATACTGTGACTCAAGTCAACATTTGTAGGTTGATTTCACATCGCTTCTCTTCCCATACATTATCTTCAAGCAAAACCAACTTCCTTGGTGGTGGCAAAGAATTGGAAATTGAGGGGATGCCTATCAACTGAGGAACAGCTGAACAAGTTGTGGTAAATGAATATAATGGAATACTACTTTTCTATAAGGAATGATGAGCAGACAGATTTCAGAAAAACCTGGACAGACTTACATGAACTGATACTGAGTGAAGTGAACAGAACCAGGGGAACATTGTACATAGTGACAGTAATATTGTGTGATTATCAACTATGATAGACTTAACTCTTCTGAGCAATACAATTACCCAAGAAAATTTCAAAAGACTCATGATGGAAAATGCTATCCACATCCAGAGGAAGAATTACGGATCTTAATGCAGATGAATCATTTTATTTTCACTTGTTTTTGTTTTTTCTTTCTTGTGGTTTTCCCCTTTTGCTCTGATTCTTCTTTCACAGCATGATTAATGTGGAAATATATTTAACATGATTGTACATGTATAACCTATATCAGATAGCTTGCTGTCTTAAGGAGGGGAAGGAAGAAAAATTTGGAACTCAAAATCTTATAAAAATAAATGTTGAAAACTATCATTATATGCAATTGGAAAAAAAATAAAATACTATTAAGTGGAAAAAATATATGCTTAGTCTTGCTAATCATTCCACATACTTATTTCCTCAGGGCCTTGGATCACTTGAGTCTTAATCTTAAAAAAAAAAAAAAAAGTCTCCTTATAATAGAAAATGTGTAGGACTGCATATACTTGGGTGGCCCTGGTGAATGTGGAGCCCTAGGAGGATTTACCTTTCAGGGCCTCTGGAGAGCAGGGTGGGAAAGTGTGGGGGAGGCAGGAAAGGGGAAGGAGCTGTACAACCATTCAGCCCCTTCTGCCTGTACCATAAATTAGCTCATTTCTGTACAGTCTAGGAAGACTGAGAAAGGAAGTAAGGAGGCTAGGTTGGAAGCAGTGACAGTTGCTGGGTTCAGCAGTTGGTCCATGATAAGAATAAAATGTGGTCACTTTGATCTTTCCAAAGTCACAGGCACAGGCTCCTGGAAGTAATGGGTAGCCAGAGATGATACTCAAAACAAGGTCATCCTGATTCTTGAGGCCAGTTATCTGTTATGATATACTGACTCTATATGCTTCTAACAGGAGTTTCTGACTTGATATTTCTGAATCTTAAATGTTTTTTAATAGCTATATTTCAACATAATTGGTTTATTTTGTAATCCTATGTATTTTATTTTATACATTAAAAACATGATTCTGAGGACTCTGTCTACAAGTTTTGCCAGACTGCCAAAGAAGACCATGACACAAAAAAACTTAGAAATCCTAAACTTGTTTTTTAAAAGGAAAATGAAATAGGCATAGTTGGTACTCTCTTTGACCAAATTTCCAAATTTATTTCTCTTGCCAACAAATTTTTCTCTTTGAGTGTTATTGCCAAATTCTATTATTTTTATTTTTCCCCAGTTACATTTAAAGCAATTTTTTACATTTGTTTTTAAAACTTTGAGTTCCATATTCTCTCCATTATCCCCCACCCCACACCTCCTTTATGAAAACATATGTGAAGTTATACAAAATATTGCTGCCAAATTCTAAAGATCCCAGACTAACAACACCCCTTTTAGGGGTGACTATCTCTTACAAATCAAAAAGGGCTTAGATACAGAGCAGAGTCTTCAGCAAACAAATTACCTTTGTTAGTTGTACTATGTTCTGTCTCTTTCTTGGAATTCTAGATGATTTACCTCTACAACAATTGTCATGACCCAGCTGCTTGGTTTGCCCAGTCAGGCTGGATGAGCTTCCT
This sequence comes from Myrmecobius fasciatus, assembly GCA_023553655.1. NCBI lineage: Eukaryota > Metazoa > Chordata > Mammalia > Dasyuromorphia > Myrmecobiidae > Myrmecobius > Myrmecobius fasciatus. Next base: position 22,514 of record JAJPUD010014992.1, read on the forward strand.
AGCCCTGCTTCACCATGTATGGATTCATAGACCTTGGTGATTCAAATAAATTGTTCTTAGGAATTGATGTGGAGTCATTTGTCCAGATACCAGCTCTAAAATATGACAAATAATGAGTACTTTTCTGAATATCTGAGAAATATTTCCTTAATAGATCACTGTTACTTCTAAGCTCTGATGAAATAAGAGAATCAATGGAGTAGGCAGAAGATTGAATTTGGAGTCAGAGCTAAGCTTGGCAATCCACACCTATGGATACCTGCTCATGGTGGATCTCTTGAGCTTGGGAATTGTAGCACTTAGAGCTTTAGAAAGAATGCTTCTTACAACAGGTTTATCTTACTAGCAGTATCCTTATATAAATGAAAGTCAGAGAGCTGAAGGAAAAGAATCAGGATGTAAATCCTACCCTTCTAACTGAATCTAGAGCATTTTCCACCATCTTAAAACTAGTTTTTTGTTTGTTTTTTGTTTTTTTGCTGTTGAGTCATTTTTAGCTCTGCATAAACTCATTTGGGATTTTCTTGGCAAAGATACTCATAATTCTGAAAACCTAGTCACATCAGGAATGGGTTAAATAGGCAATTAAATAGGCAACACTACATATATACTATGAAGTACCCTCCAAAATCTATAAAGAAATAAGGAGGGAGGGGTGGGTGGATAGGGAAACAAAGGTTGAGGGAAGTAGACAAGGGAGGAATTCATAGGTGGGGGGAGGTTGAGTAACAGCAAGGTAAGTTAGGGAGAAAGAATTAAAGAGTCAGCAGGGATAGGAAATATATGCATATGTGTATGTGGTGGGGCGGGATATGTGTTTATCTATGTATGTATATGTATATCTATATACATAAATATATGCTTTCTTAACTATAACCTGTTTGGGGGTGCTGGGGGGATAAAAGGGGGGAAAAGAATAAAGTAAAAAAGGTACGCAGCAGAGAACAAAAGAACAATTTACAAGGAAGTAAAGATGGACACTCATCAATATAATTTCTTCTACTAATATATTTATATATATACATATATGTTTTCTTGATCTGATAATTTGTTGTTAATATATTTTGCATCCTCCTTGATGTTCTTCTGGGCACATGAACTGATGCTGAGTGAAGCAACCAGAACCAAGAGAACATTGTACACAGTGACAGCAAGATTGTGTGATGAACAACTATGATAGACTTAGCTCTTCCAGATCCAGAGGGAGATTGAATGCAGATTCAAGTATATTACTTCTACCTTTTTTTTCTTCCGCATTTTTTTTCTTATGGTTTTCCCCTTTTGTTCTGATTTTTTTCTCCCAACATGACTCGTATGGATATATATATGTGTGTGTGTATATATATATATATATACATACACACAATACACATACACACACATATATATAATGTACATGTATAACTTAAACATAAAAAAATTAAAAATAATTTTTAAAAATGTCAGAGGCCAGATTTGAACTTCGGAGGATGAGACTGCAGGCCCAGCATTCTATCCTCTAGTTGTGCCCTCTAGTTACCCCTACAGCTGATAGGTATATGTCAAACTCCCTGAGGTAGAACTTGTTTTGCTTAAGTCTTTACATTTCCAGTACCTTAATACATGTTTGTTAAATGAAGTCAACATCAGCTGCCTTATAGAGTTGATTTATTTACTAAAAATGATTACCTAAATATTAACTACTAGAGCACCCAAGTTTAGAGCTAGAAGAAACTTTTAAGTCCATCCAGTCCAAACTCCTTTCTCTTCTCTCTTTCCTCTTCCTTCTTTCCTCCATCTCTTTTTTCTTCTCTTCCTTTCTCTCCTCCTCCTCCCCTCATTCCTCTTTCTCTTCCTTTCCTCTCCTTCCTGCCTTCTCCCTCCTCCTATTCTACTAGCACTTTTTCACATTGTATGATGCTACACTTTTTTTGTATATATCTTTATATATAATAGTATGCTGTTAAAATATAAATTCCTTGAGGACTGGGATTGACTAAATCTTTCTTCACTTTTGAATTCTCAGTGCCTAACATGATGCTTATAACATAGTTGCTTAAGTAAATGTTTGTTGAATTTCATTGCAATTGTGACAGTAGAATAATCAAGCTCAGGAATTGGATTGATTTTTTCAGAATGGTCTTTGGGATGGTCAGATATTGCCAAATTCCATGTTTAGTTCTTCATTATGAGGCTTTGAAGACCATTGACCTCAATTTTTTTTGGTCTACAGCCACTGTGGTAGGTTGAAAAGCCCTGTTTATTTCTCCCTCCTGATGGGAGAGAAAAAAAACAGACCTAACCAGTATGAAAGGGGAAAAAATGATACTGTTTTGATAAGACCCATCAGGAAATGTAGTAAGCAAACCATTAATATACTCCAGAAACAAAAGGAGAGACATGGTAACCTCATTAATAGCAGTTTGAAGAGCAGCTGGAGTCTCCTTGTAGACTCCAGAGGATCCTTGGAGTATACTTTCAGAGTGACTGCTTTAGGGGTCTGCACTGAGAATAGCATCTCGGATTCTCCAGTGAGCTCTATACCTGGCTGTGAAATCTTGTGTGATTTGGCAGATCATCAAGGGGTCCTTCTGGGCAATGCACCTGGGAGCTTTTTTTTTTTGATTCTTCAGCTAAAGCATATGGCCTCAGTGGATGATTTGTAAACCCTTGATTTGGATTTGTGGACAGATTGCTTTAGTGAGCTTAGAGAAAAGAATGATCAATGTTGGCCCTCTAGAACATGTTTGGAAATATACTTCCCACTTTTTCTAAAAGGGCTTGGATTAATATGGGCTAGATACTACATTACTATTATACATATTTCTGTGCTGGTTAATTTTCCTTTGATACAGGTGAAGGTTTGCTAAGTTGGAATGGGATTGGCGGTGTATACCTGGAAATAATTAATGCAAAACCAAAAAGCATCCATAATTGCAATGGTGTGCTGCAGAGGTGTCAAATCTCCCTGGGCTTGTGGCCCAGATTAAAGTGCAATTGAGAAATATTTGACAAAATAAATAAAAACACAATAGGACATAGATATTGTTAACATGTATATTTTATTTTATTTTTAAATTTTATTTATTTATTTATTAAAGCTTTTTGTTTGTATAACATATGTATGGGTAGTTCCTCAGCATTGATCTTTACAAAGCTTTCCATTACAAATTTTACCCCCAGTCCCCTCCCTTCCCCTAGATGGCAGGAAGTCTACTACATGTTAATAATGTTGAAATACTTGACAAGTTGTGCAAGAAAAATCCTATCTACAAGAAAAAAAATCAGAGAAAGGAAACACAATGCAAGCAAACATCAATAGAGAGCATGATAATGTTATGTTGTGGTCCATATTTCATATTCCTCTCTCTGGGTGTATATGGTTTTCTTCAGTGAACAATTGGAACTGGTTTGAAACATTTCATTATTGAAGAGAGCCATGTCCATCAGAATTGATCATCATGTAATATTGTTGTTGCTGTGTATAATGATCTCCTGGTTCTGCTCGTTTCACTCAGCATCAGTTCATGGAAGTCTCTCCAGGCCTCTCTGAAATCATCCTGCTGGTTGTTTCTTACAGAGCAATAATATTCCATAACATTCATATACCATAATTTGTTCAGCCACTCTCCAATTGATGGGCATCCATTCAGTTTCCAGTTTCTAGCCACTACAAAAAGGGCTGCCACAAACATTCTTGCACATGTGGGTCCTTTTCCTTCCTCTAAGATCTCTTTGGGATATAAGCCCAATAAAAACACTGCTGGGTCAAAGGGTATGCACAGTTTGATAACTCTTTGAGCATAGCTCCAAATTGCTCTCCAGAATGATTGGATCCGTTCACAGTTCCACCAACAATGTATTAGTGTCCCAGCTTTCCCACATCCCCTCCAGCATTCATCATTATCTTTTCCTGTCATTTTAGCCAATCTGACAGGTGTGTAGTGGTACCTCAGAGTTGTCTTAATTTTCATTTCTCTGATCAATAGTGATTTGGAGCAACTTTTCATATGACTAGAGATGGTTTTAATTTCATCATCTGAAAACTGTCTGTTCATATCCCTTGACCACTTCTCAGTTGAAGAGTGGCTTGAATTCTTATATATATATGAGACAATTTTCTATAGCAATTTAGTGTTTGATAAACCCAAAGACCCCAGCTTTTGAGATAAGTACTCACTATTCGGCAAAAACTTCTGGGAAAATTGGAAATTAGTGTGGAAGAAATTAGGGCTTGACCCACACCTAACGCCACATACCAAGATAAGATCTAAATGGGTTCATGATCTAGATATAAAGAGTGATATTGTAAGCAAATTAGAGGAACGTAGTATAGTTTACCTCTCAGACCTGTGGAGATGGAATAAATTTATGTCCAAAGAAGATCTGGAACTCTTAATTGAACACCAGATAGATAATTTTGATTATATTAAGTTAAAAAGTTTCTGTACAAATAAAACTAATGCAGACAAGATTAGGAGGGAAGCATCAAATTGGGAAATCATCTTTACATTTAATGGTTCTGATAAAGGCCTCATTTCTAACATGTATATTTTAAAATTAATATACAGCCCACAGGGATCCATAAGTACAGTTTTATAACCTTGGTTTCTATTTGAATTTGGCATCACTGGTGTTACGGACAGAGAACTAGTTGGAGAGTCAGGAAAAAACTGGGTTCAAATCCTACCTTTAGCACAGGCGCTGGGCCTCTCAAGTGCTCCAGGTGACTCTGTAAAGCTAAGCAGATTGGACCTGCTTTGCAGGGGTCAATTTATATCAGTGGATGGCATTTTCTTACCAGGAGTTCCCTCCTAGGATGAAATCAAGTCTAAAAATAAATTAATAATACAATCAAGATAAAGACAACATGAGGTAGATATAGCCATATCAAATATTTTTAGTCTCCAAAGCTATGAATGAAAATGAAAAGAAAAAAGATAAGGAAAAAATTTTAAAATATGGAGACCCAAAGGGGAGATCCAAATTCTGTGAGAAGAGAATGAGATACATATCTTCCATGTTATTTCAGCTGATATTGGGTCATACTCGGGATGCTTTCAGCCAGCCTTTCAAGGATTAGCTTAAATACTAATACTTTAATTCACTTAGAAAGAATTGTTATTTTCTTCTTGGCACGATGCCACGAATTGCATGGAATATATAGATATAAAGGATAAGATAGTGGCTTGTCCTAGACTTTTTTCTAGATGAACCCCATTAGAAAGATGAAAAAAATGAGATTATATCACTATTAATAATAATAATGATAATGAATTTATATTCTGAAAGCAGTTATTTTTTCCACCTGATCATTAGTCCACATGATAGTAAGTATATAAACATAATAGTGGGATAGTGTCTTGTTTCTATCTGTATTTTTAAAAAATAGATCAAAAATAGCAGTAATATTAATAGCAATTACAATAATTATAGACTTCTTAATGTACATCAAAAAAGATGTACCAGAAGACTTCAAGTTTAAAAAAGGTGGTCCAGTTGAACCAATGGATGAAGTCAAGATTTATAAATACCTTAGTCTTCTATGTGCAAGACACATTAAGCACAAAGCTATAAAAGAGACACTCATAGTCAAGTATAGAAAAAGATTTATTGACACCCTGAATTCAAAACTAAATGAGGAAAACACATGTGAAGCAATTGTTACAATACCAGTCTTAATGTACATTTGAAAAACTCCAAAGTGGAACTTTACAGATTTGAAATATATCCTAACAAAAATCTGTACAATATTAATGAAACACCAGACTCTTCAACAAAAGGAAGCTATGGGAAAATGAGCATTTTCTTATCAAAAAGGAAGAAGAGGAAAGCTAGATATTTTAAAAGCATATTACAAATATGTTAAAAATTTGCAGAGATATTTTTTCAATAAGCAAACATTACCTTACCAAACAATAGTAAAAGATGACAATAATACATGCTTTGTCTTGTTGAATCTTATGGAAAGTGATTTACCTGTGGATAGAGCTTACAAAATGAGTAAAATCCAAGAGTGAAATCAAAAGGCTGCCAATGGATGACATCCATATAAATATGTTAACAAAGAAATACCCAAAAATGTCTGTCATACAGATTAATTACTGGAAATTGTGTTGGCAATTCAAGACCAGATCATTGTTACCAGAAATTACAATCCTGGCCCTAAGGAACCAGGACTTATCCATTAATGCAGATTATACAGAGGAATCATAGAAACTGTGTAAAGCATCATAGCAGACTATAAAAATTTAGCATCTACTGAGTACATAGCAAGATATGCCCTGGTGACTATAAATAATACACCAGAAAATTACTATTTTTCATTTGCAGAAAACAAAACCCCATATTACAAATACAGGCCTCAAAATCCTTTTGAGTAATCAGTGAATGAATTATATTGGAACTAGGCTTTTAGTACTATAGAATTATTTCCTACAATGGCCTGGATATAACATTGATATACAAAATTCAATAATATCATTTTTGGAAGATGTCACCATAACAAATAGTCATAATCTTCAAGCTGCATGAAATAAAGAACTTTCTAAATATAAAAACCTTACAGGAATCAAGATCATGTGTGAATAGGAGATTCACTATACCTATCATCCTGTCTTTTGTTGTTATTCCATAAATGTGTTCAGGGATTGTACAAATTTACTATAGATCCTAAAACTTTAATTCAGTTACAACAGGTTCTTATTTTATCCACTTTTGCAGAAGTTCACCAAAGGTTCAATATTAAAGAATAATGGCAAGACTGCAAATTATTCTAGGAATATGTCTATCTAAATTCCATGGGAAAAGATGATGTCAAAATGAAAAACAACAATAATTATTATCCTCATGTAAGAATGAAATCATTTTCCTTAAGTACAGATGTGACCATGTGACTCTACTGCTCACTCAACTAAAATATAGAATCTACTATTAGGTTTTAAAACTCTGTACAACCTGACCCTAATTTTTTTCCCATTAGGCATTACTTCCCCTCATTACCACTCAAACTGGTCTTTTCTCTGTTCTTCAGATCTCCAGAGGTATGCTGATAAATATTTAACAACCAACTCTTTGAAAAATAAAGTACATGTGACATTTTTAAGTTTAATTATCATTACTAGTATTTTCTCCATCACTTTCTTGTTTAGGCAATTTACAAAACACTAGATCAAGCCTTTGCTGATTTCCAAGGTGTAAATGCTCACATTGAAAATTTAAAAAGAAGCTCTTGTGAGCCAGTAATCAACTAGGTGATGCAGTGGAAAGAGCTCTGGACCTGAAGTTAGAAAGATATCCTCGAGTTCAAATCAGAAACTCATTAGCTATATGACCCCGAGCAATTTGCTTCTCTTGTTTGCCCCAATTTCCTTGCCTGTAAAATGAGCTAGAGAAGGAAATGGCAAACCACTTCAAGATTTTCACCAAGAAAACCCCAAATGGGGTCATGAAAAATCAGACAGAACCGAAATGACCCAATAATGAGAGCCAGTAGCAGCTGGCTCCAGCCCATCTCTAGTGCTGTCTTCCTTCACCATTCCTTTGCACTGGCTGTCCCATATGCCTGGAATGAACTTTCTCCTTATCCTATATTGCTTAATAAAGTGCTTTAAGATGCAGTTCAAGTACCATCTTCTGCATGAAACTTTCCCTGAACCGCTCAATAGTTAGTGTTGTCCCCCCCCAGACACTTTGTATTGAATTACTTTCTATCTATTTCTATTTATTCAGTTTAGATGTATACTATGCATATTTATACATGTATTGGTGCCTCCCTTTAGAATGTAATTCGTATTTCATTCCTTATACTTATAACACCAATGTTTAGCACAGTGCATGGCAAATAGGAGGTGCTTAATAAAGGTTTGTTTATTGATTTATGATGATCATAGAACTGGGGCCAAAGTCTGCTGCCTATTATCCACATGATTTTGGGTAAACCATAATCTCTCCGGGTCTCAGTTTCTGCACTTGTAAAATGTGAGGGGTACACTGGATGGTCTATAAAGTCGTTTCTGGCTCTAAATCCTATTTTCTTTCTGTGTTTAATTTTCCTTACTCTTTCATGTCCATTTCCTCAAATCAGGGTTGCCTAGAAATTCTCCCTACCACAATCATCCTGTATTCTGAGAAATGCTACAGCTGGAGGGCAAGAACACATATATCCCTTCACCCAGGCTCTACATGCCACTTTCTTTACTCATAAATCATGTGGGTTTTTCACAAGAGAGAAACCATTCCAATCTTCATATTCTTTCTTCAAGACAAAATGGCCCCAGGAAGAAAGATTAATGTTAACATATATCACATAAATGCTGATGATCTGTACTGATTCATTCCTACTGTTAACCTGGTTAAGATTCATATTAAAGGAGGAATTGTTAAAGATTTTAAAGTTCTATCCTTGTGATCTTAACATCTCTATTAGGCTTCAACAAAGACTTGGGTTACTGAAGGATGACTTAAGACATGTTTTTGCCAGCTTGAGGTAGGAAAACAGGAAGCTTGAAGAGTTCTGGTGTAGCTCTCTGAGGCCACCCTTGAAAATAACACCACCCAAACTGCTTTAGCTAAGTGTCATTGTGGAGAGAGCCCTGGACTTGGAGTTCAAACACTTACTAGCTAGCTGTGTGACCCTGGACAAATCAATTAGCCTGTTTGACTCTGTTTCTTTCTTTGTAAAAATGGGTATAATAATTTCATCTACCATATATGGTATATATGAGGATAAAGTGAGAGATTTAAAGCACTTTGTAAACCTTAAAGTTCTATATAAATGCAATCTTTTATTATTATTAAGACTGACTATATCCACTCCTATTGCTTCTGATCCCTTCTATCCTTTCCATCCTTTACCTTGGACTGTGTATAAGCAACTCAGAGACCAAATTAGTAATAAGAAGGGAAAGAAATAAGTCTAGAGTTCCAGGTGACTGAATCAAGATAAAGGGACCAAGTCTTCTCTATGTTTAGGACTCCATTGGAAAACTGATTATCAGATGAATTGAAGATAGCAGTTGGAATGATATCATTAGAAGAGTAGAGTGGAGTCAGTTGTATTGGGATGTTCTTTAATGGGAAGAGGAGTGGAGCTCAGTCTAACTTGTATGCTTCTAGTCCATTTCTCCCTCATATTTCTCATGCCCTTTAATTCATCCCTTATTAGCTCTCCACTCTGTTCTTTGTAGCTCTTTGATAACTTTCTTAATATCAACACTTTGTCACCAACACTAGTAAGTCTTGAAAAGCCTAGCTTGCTCAGTCTTGTTGCAAGTTTCTGTCTGGTAGGAGGGTCTGTCATTGTGGCAGGTCAACATGTGACAATGAAGTGGCCAGAATAGCAATGGGTAACTAAAAGGCATTGCAGAGTGATTAATGCAAATGATCTTGTAGAGCCATTCAGAAGATGAATATTCATGTTAGCATATCATTCCTTCATCTTCATTTAATGTGAATAAAAACATTGCAAATGTTACCCCCAAAAAATCTTACCTGGGGTAAGGATTTAAAAAAAAAAAAAAAAAACTACCTAAAAAGATTCAGGAGCCTTCTGGAAGATGAAAAAAATTGAACCTTTTTCATGAATTCCCTGCTCCTCTGATCCAAAAATGTACTACAGTGAATTCTGAAAAGTATGTTGTCTTTTTTGTTTTTCTTTTTGAAGTCACTTAATAAAATAGTAGAGGGGTGACTGTCAATGATTATATACAAGATAAGGGCCTTGGAAAATGCTTTGTGAATCAAATGACCCAAGACAAGTCCAATAAGGCTAGGTGAGTTAGTATCTGCAGGCCTCTTACAAAGTGTGAAGAATGAAACTGCTTTTCATCAATATCAAGAGGAAACCAAGAGAAATGTAATAGAATAAATTATCTCTCTCTCTCTCTCTCTCTCTCTCTCTCTCTCTCTCTCTCTCTCT